>CAKAOH010037929.1:25096-74421 GCA_916701665.1 Sebastiscus tertius
AATGTTGAAGTTGTTTTCTCTAGTGTACTTAATGAGTTTGTCTATAAGCTCATCTACCTAAAAATTGGTTTATAAACTATTGTAATTATGAACTATAAATTGCATATAATGAAAACAGCCTTGAAAAAAGGGAAAAAATAAAGTATTACAAAAATTAAAAAGTGCTAAAATGCTGCAGTGTGTCATGTAGTTTAAATTTCACGACTGTATTCAACCATAAACGAGAAATACATGTAAAATAACTCACACAATAGTGGTTATTTTGTCTGTTCAGCGGCTCAGTTTACTCACCTTACATCTCTGAAGGAGAAGAATCTTCCATCTCTGACTCCATTTCCCATGAGCCTCCGGGGCCCGCGGCGCACTCCGTGACGTCAATTTTAGTCGACTGTCAAGCGCACAGCTGACCCAAAACAAACTGACCTGATGAAACGTCTTTAAACGATAAAAACTCTCTATTTTAGTGCTACTTGGTGATTGTAGTCGTGTTTAGTGGCACTGAGCCTCTCAGACTGACATGTATCTCTTATTTTATGCGGCTGAAACTCCGTTTAACACTTTATGTAGTGGTTTATTCCTCTCATAAACTAGTCTGTAGTAGTAGTCTGGAGATCTCTCCTCCTGTAGCTGGTTCAACATGACTCTTCCAGCTCTGCACAGCACCGGCGTGATCTACAGACGGATACTGGCACAGTTTCCACAGGACATCAGTTTAGCTTTTGCCTATGGATCTGGTGTTTTCAAACAACACGGGACCAACCAAGGTCAGATGGAGGTAAGTGACAGCTGTCCCTGTACTGTCAGTGTTACACATGGCACAGTGACATTGTAGTTTGGCCTTTTAGACTACATAAAGTCACATTAATGGGTCATTTTCATAAAAGGAGACACGCATCATGTATGTCCTGTACTTTTCCTTTTTCTTTTTTTCTTGCAGTGTGCAATGTTACAGGGGGTTGCAGTTTGGTTCAGTATTAGTACATGAAGGGGTAGGCAATGTGGTTAAAGTCAATGTCACCATATTGATATGGATATTGGAAATCAGTATCACACTCTGCATCCCAGTATTATGTAAATATCTATACCAAAAATCTAACATTAAAATAATAAACATGTTTTCAGTGCCATGAGCTGTATGTGTGTAACAATAACTTATTTTGTGTGTAACGATAACTTATTTTCTTATTTAAAAGCAGGAAAATTTAGGTTTAAATGCAGTATTTGCTTTCATTTTTTAAATTCAATATCTCCAGTATAGTTCAAGCCCAAAACTCTACTGCCAAATATAAAAGTCTGGATCCTGACAGAAGCAATCACTATTATAATGTCAGGATGATTCAATTCTCATAGATTTGTGATGCAATACAACATTTAAACACCGCAGAAAATGAAACTCGAGAATATAGAGACAACTATCTACCATATTTATTTTTATTTATGTTGTTTTGTATTAAAATGTGCTCATTTTCATTCATTTTGGACAACATAACTTATTTAACACAACCTGATCGCCTCATCACAATATTACTCCAATGAAAGTTGATAAACAACAATACTGAATGTTGTAAATGTGATGCTATTGTGTTTGTTGAATGCAGAAGAACATGCTGGACTTTGTGTTTGCGGTGGACGACCCAGTGACGTGGCACACCATGAATCTGCTGCAGAATCGCAAACACTACTCCATCCTCAAGCTGCTGGGGCCAAAGATGATCAGCTCCATACAAAATGACCACGGGGCTTCGGTGTACTACAACACACTGGTGCCGGTGGACGGGAGGGTAAATGACTCGTCTCTAGTTTTCAATGTTTCAGCATCTTTTTCTACACCGACCTCCTGAGTTCACCATGACCACTTTTTTTGTGATGAAGCTGTCCAGTTTTCACTTTTACTGAAATCTCCTCATGTGTTTCTTAAGCAGTCATAGTCTGCTGAGTTTGCATCTCACAAAAAGTCACTCTTGTTATTGGTTTGATTTTAATGTTTGTTTTGACCAACAATAATTGTTATTAGCAGAAATAATTAGTTTGAAGTTGGACAGACTTTGTTTTTAAATCATAATGCATATCAGTAAAAATATACATAGAACTTATGGTTAGTAATTCACTTCATCTCTGACTCCTAAAACTTCATCTTAGATTGTTTTATTGTTTTTGTCTGGCTAGACTTGACTAATATATACTTTAATGCCCTTCTCCTCTTCTTCTCAGACGATCAAATATGGCGTGATCAGTACAGAGTCTCTCATTGATGACCTGATGCACTGGAAGACCATGTATGTTGCTGGACGCCTTCACAAACCAGTCAGTACTAAACTGATTTTATTGTGCAATTATTTATTGGACAAAGTTTTTTATTGTCAAACCACTCAAATGTTCTCCTAGATTTTGAAGTTATGTGGAATGTATTTGTCAAAAAGGGTACGGGACAGTCTTGTTGCACATTTTACTCTTCCAAAATGACAACCTATTAAGTAAAATCTTCCTGGTTTTGCTTAAATGTATGTGCACAAATGTTTGCATCCATGCTTATGTGTGTTCATATGTGTTCCCCCGCAGGTGAGAATGCTGGTGCAGAATGAGAATGGAAAGCTACGTGCTGCTCTGGTGGCTAACCTGAAGAGTGCTGTGACAGCCTCCTTCCTCATGCTGCCAGAGAGCTTCACTGAGGAAGACCTCTTCCTGCAGATAGCTGGACTTTCTTATGCCGGTAACTAACCTGCACAACTACAAAAGCTGGAAAGATAAGATGCATGCATGCTTGGGACACAAATTCACCAAATCAGTTGTATTAATTACATCGAGATGAGCATAGATTTAGTACAGTTTCACTCAACAGGGTTCTGAGTTAGCTGTCTGATGACGCACCACTAATCTGGTTGATTTGCATGCTAAGAATTAGGGACATGACGATCCGTTCGATACCAGCCAAAATCACTGCATCAGAAATCAGGGTAAAAAAGTATAATCCGATAAGATCCATTAGCCTAAACTATCTAACAACAACTGTCATTGAGGTATAAGCTACATTGAGTTTTGAATTCAGTATTTTAAACTGGAATCACAATTCCTTTGTTATTCTAAATACTCAGATTTAAACTTTTGTTAAAGTTACACTTTAAAGGGACTGTTTGTAACTTCTTACACGTATAAATCAATCCGGGTCGGTGTCCCACACGCGCTCGCGTGTGGCTACGCTGTTCAGACTCAGACTCCAACACAAACTACACGGAAGCACCAAACCTGCAAAGTTCTTTCTAGTGAAGCCCGTCTTGCAAAACCGTGTTGGCTGCGATCGGAGGACGCGGGGGAGACCGTAGCTTTGGTCTCCAGGGCCGGAGTCTCTGCTGTACTCTGCTCCGCTGCCTGCCCGCCTTCTTGCCTTCACTCACACGCAGCGCTCGTTCTCGCTATTTCGCTCCACTCTCACGTTTATGCGCACACACTCCACACTGCAGAAGACTTCGTAGCTCTGAGAATATCTAGTGAATGTACAGTGGACGTTTGTGCAGAAATAAATGCTGCAGCTCCTCCAGACCTACAGAGGTTTCCCGTGTCTTGTGAAGTGACGGGGCTCCGCAGCGAAAAACGTTATCGTCCCCGACCAAAACTGCGGTGTCACCCCTGTGCCTTCTGACTGCGGTCGGGAGGCTGAGGCGGGAAAAGCCAAAACTAGGATCAGCAGTGATTCATGGAGAGACCTTCGTCTGGTCAGCTAACATTACTGTCAAGCAGCTGAAATATAGAGTGATATTGTGGTTTTAGCTGACGTGTGTCGCCTCACAGTGTTGAGCGATGCTCGTTCATGTCTATTTAGAGCGAGCACAAGCGCGAACCCAACGCTGACTTTCGTTGACTTAACGACCACAGGTGTCGCTGTTAACAAGCATTTCTGATTCTTACAAACAGTCCCTTTAAATTTCATTTTGAATGGTGCTGACCAATCAAAAATGCTGCTAAAAGTTCTTTGAGTGGAAAATTTAAATAAAAAGAAGCAGCAGTTTCACATAACAGAGTCATGTTCTGGGCTATATCTTTCTTCCTCTAGGGGAGAAGGATATTTCTTTCACATTTTGAGCATGATGCTTTTTTAGATGGCTAGGTTAAACCAAGTGCATCCATACAAATGTATTATTAACAGCTTGGTTGTTTAAAAGAGGGAAAAAGACTGTGTTGGGATATTATCAGTATCGGCAGAGACTCAAGGTTGCGGTATCAGTATCGGACTTGAAAAAGTGGTATCGAGCCATCCCTACTAAGAATGCGCCACTGTGAACAAGAGTAGTGTTACCATGTAGGTTCCCGAGCTACAGAAGCAGAAGATGAAGTCACGAATAATGAGCTAATGAGTTTTGTATCACTACCAAACCTTTTACACTGGAAACTGAACACCAGAAGGAGTATAATATCTCTGAAGCTGTTGCTGCTGGCACTATTTATATCCTTGTGCTACTGCATCACCTGAATTTCGTCTCTTGGGATCAATAAAGGCTTATCTTATCTCATCTCACTACAGCAAAGATGAAAAACTGTAAAGCAAATATATTACACCTGAGGGAAAACATGTTGTCTGTGCCTCTTCAGGGGATTTTCGAATGGTGATCGGAGAAGATAAATCCAAGGTGGCCAATATCGTCAAAGACAACATTCAGCATTTCAGGATTCTGTACAGCAACATCCTGCGGGACTGTCCTCAGGTGGTCTACAAATCCCAACAAGGGAAACTGGAGGTAAAACATGCTCCAAATACAAACACAGTTTTTTATTATCTCACTTGACATGTTATCAACAGAAGAGTACATTGTGTGCTGTACATACACATTTTCCTTGTTTAACTTGTCACTCGTGTTTCATTACCTGCGGGCCAAACGTGCGTCACAAAAAAATCCATGGGTGAAAAACTACTCTTGAAGCAAAGTTTGTGGATTTACAAGGTGTCTGCTGCATAAACTGAGACTCTACTACTAACTTTGACCAAATATATATGAAATAAAAAATGTAATGTTTTGAAACTCTTATAGAAAAACGGTGACAGAGATATTTCCAAAAACATACGGATTGCCAAAAACTGCCATAAAATGCTCACCTGTACTGCTTTTAAAACAATATTATCCATGTGTCAGGCCTTTTCAGTGAAACTGGCAAACACTTGTTTAAACTAACAGGAACATAGCGTTGACCTGAATAGTACAGAGTGTCCTCACAGCCTCGGTAGTAAACTTTAAATGGGGTGTGACTGACCTGGCACGCTGCCCTGTTACCTGCGTTACATACAGCATTAACTAGTACAACGTGTGTCTGTGTTTGCACATTTAAATGCCACGAATACATCCCTCTCTTATAGTGGTGTAAGGTTTCATTTTCTTCTTATTATTATTATTATTAAATGTTACCACCACTCCCTTTTATGCCAAAATAAATATTCACCACGCCGTCCTGGAATAACAGGAATAAGTGGTTTTATGTGTGTGAGTAACACATTTTGCAGTGAACAGTGCTTTGGGGAATTGTACTTCATTAAGTCCCACATGCACGAAGCAGGTTTACAACTTTAGTGGCTGAGTCAATGCATTAACTAAATATTTTCTTCAGTCGTGCTCATCGTTGCAAGGCTATGATTGATGGTTTAAATGTGAGTTTTTAAAGTCAACATTGTTTCACCCACTCTAATCATTCCTACTAAACATCATAGTTATATTATCTTGAGATGTTTTTGTACAGGTTTCTAACAACAACGCACTTATTAGACTACATTACTGTCTGACCTCTCATGAGACCTGTGGATGTGATAGTTGGTGCTGCTGCTCTGTATTCAGTTTACTGTATGTGTTCATTTATTCTTGTCTATGTGCCTGTATAGGTTGATAAAAGCCCCGAGGGCCAGTTTATCCAGCTGATGGCGTTGCCTCGAACCCTCCAGCAAAGGATCACAAAGCTAGTCGACCCTCCTGGGAAAAACCGAGACGTGGAGGAGATCCTGCTGCAGGTCGCTCAGGACCCAGACTGTGGAGCAGTTGTACAACAAGGTTCGGACTAAAGAACGGGTGCGGGGATGTAGAACAGAGGGAGGGAGAGAGAGAGGGATAGATGGACAGGAAAAAATCACTGATCACTCTTGGATGTTTCATTAAAATTCACTCAATGCGTTCGGATATACGCCGCACGTTGGTTGTACAGAATACAGATAAAGGCTGATATTGTGTGTGGTGAATATGAAATAAGGTAGGATTATGCTTTAGATAAATACTGTTAGGAATCCATTACACCAACGTATTAACAAGGCTAATGTATTGTCAAAACATGCACAGAACAAATATGCGGATGGATAAGCAAAGTAAACAGGTAGGTAATGAGATAAACATGTCATCCCTTGGCACCAAAAAGGTCCATCAGTTCCAAGATGCACCGTCTCTCCTGGCTTCATCAAATCAGACCTGTAGTGTAGCATACCGGGTTGCCAGTAAATGTTATTGTAATTGCTGAGATGTGTGACACCCTTGTTAGATTGCTAAGTGTAATTTTTTTATGGACAATTTGAGTGTGTAGCTATTTAATGTCACGTTATGCTGATTCAGGGTTTGAGATTTTATTCTTAAAGTGATAAAGTAAATGCCAAACCATTAATCCTAAAGTGATTCCTAATTATCTGGCCTCTACTCTATAAGTAGCATATCATAAAATCATATTTCAGAGTGATGAGATATTAGTTGCTGTATAATCGCATGCTTTTGTTCCTCCTCAGGTATCTCCTCTATCGTGAAATCCTCCAGTATAACGCAGAGCATCAAGGGCATTGCTACAGCTGGTAGGCATCCTTTACTTCTTTGCTTGATATTGTGGGAAAAATCCATCTTTCTACATTGTCAGGTTTTGTTAGTAAAGGCTGATTTTGGTGCTCCAGATCCCTTAAAAGGAATAGTTTGACATTTGGGAAATGCACTTATTCGCTTTCTTGCAGAGAGTTGCATAAGAAGATTGATACCACTCTCACGTCTGTATGCCAACTTTGGAGCTTCAACCGCTTAGATTAGCATATAGACTGGATATAGGAGGAAACAGCTAGCCTGGCTCTGTCCAAAAGTAATGAAATCAACCTACCAGCACCTCTAAAGCTCACAAAATAACATGCTATATCTAATTTGTTTGAATGTACAAAAAACATGTACTTGTACAAATGATAATTTCTGGTATTAGTTTTTATTAGTTCAGTTTAGGGTTTGGTGCTGGAAGGTGGATTTTATTACCTTTGGACAGAGTCAGGCTAGCTCTTTCCCTCCGTTTCTAGTCTTTGTGCTAAGCTAAGCTAACTGGTTGCTGGCTATAGTTTCATGTCTACTGGAAGAAGTACTCAGAGTATTTCTACGTTGTTGTATTGCTTACTTAAGTATAAGATCTGTTACAAGTAAAAGTCCTGCGTTTTCCAAATTTCACGTAAAAGTAAAAGTGCAAAAGTATCAGAATCAAAAGTAAAAAGTACTCGTCATGAAGGTTGGAATGACTCTTTTCAGAATAATATATATTATTGGATTATGATTATTGATGCATTCATGTGTTCTTCACTTTAATGTTGCCGGTAAAGGTGGAGCTAATTTATTACTTTAATTTAATTACTTTATATGCTGCTTGGAAGTCTGTGAAGTTCCTCCCAGGATCAATAAACTCGTATCTTAAGTTATGATGTATTATCATAGGTTATTTATTGATTATATTGTTTTATTATTAATCTGAATCTGCAAAGTAATTAGTAACTAAAATAACCAACTGAATGTAGTGGAGTAAAAAGTACAATATTTGCCTCTGAAATGTAGCAGAGTAGAAGTATGAAAATGAAGAAAATGGAAATAATGGTAAATGTACTTAGTTACATTCCACCACTGGCTGTACAGTCATGAGAGTGGTATCAATCTTCTCATCTAACTCTCAGCAAAACGGTCAAACTATTCCTTTAACATGGCCTTTAAGCATTGTGTGTATTTTGGACAAACTAGACATCTCTAATGTCTGTTCTTAAACCTTCCACTGTGTATTAACAACTGTTTTTCTAATGTAGAAATAGTGTTCTTCTGTTAACGTTCAGCACACTGTGTCCCCCCCCCCCAGGCTTGTGGAAGACGGTGTCGTACAGCTCCAAGAAACTGCTCAAGATGTGGAAGGGTTGGAGGAGGAGGAAGAAGCCGTCTGTCTCACAGATGTCCTGATCCTGTCTGTTCACCAGGAACCTGTGTTGCTCTATAAACTTGTTAGCCAGACAGTCGACGTCCATCCTTTGTGTTTTTTACCCTGACAAACTTGTGGCTGGATGAATCACACCCTCACCTCCTCCTGGTTATATCACTGCGTAGCCTCTGCGAAGGGGATCACTGAGCAGGTGGGAGTCTGTGTTTGAATAGTGTAGAGCTGTACAACTGCCCTTTATCATGCACTTCATAAAAAAAAGTTGCAGAAAAAAGGATGACATTTCACGAGCCTGACTGAATTATGGCTGACATTTAATGGTACTACAGATTGGACCTTTCTGCATGATGATGACTGGCGGCGAGCAGCTCAATCGGTTATCTCCAGAGCCACAGCACTAAATCAATGTGAGCACAGCATGCACAAAATATCACATAGACTGTATACTACCAAGTATAATGAAAAAAATACTTTGGTGTCTTCTGTCACTTTTTTTAATTATGGGATGGTTAGATCTGTGCATTTTCCGTGTGAACGGTCAGATAACAAGCAGCTAAGAGATAGAGATTGAGAATGATATTTCGTCTTTGTGCTGAGAGAGTGGCTTTATTGAACTCTCTTCAGATGTGGACTGCTGCTACATGTTACACACACACACACTTCGTATACCCATCTCAACTCGCCAAAGATCTCAAATCTTTCATCTCTTTACATTTTTAACAGCGATTTAATGTTTGTATCATAAATTAAAAGATAGGATCGCATTTATTTTATGATAAAAATGTTCCTCATTGTTTAACAGTTTACCTCTCATGCCCGTCTTGTTGTTGTTATGAGCAGGTCATATTGACAGCTGGAGGTCTTCGATACTTGCTGTAGTCTAATTCAGTTATGAGAACTGGGTTTAATAAACATTTTAAGACAACAGCAACTATGATTACATTGTTTTTTTTACATCATTTAAGGCCACAAAAAATCCTAAATGAGTCCACAATGTATGGAAATAATTAGAAAAGTCTGTTTGTTTTTAAAAATCACCATATAATGTCACAAATCAAACTTTTCCTCTAAGTTTACTATTTTGCTTTGCTGACTTTTAGAATACAAGAGGATGTTTTCACTGTTAGGTTGCTTAATTAGGATTGCCTATCAACTTCACTTCACACCTCACTTCTTCACTAAATAATATAATTAAATGTACCTAGAATTACTTTGACACAACAGATATTAGATTCTCTCTCGTCCTCAGTTTTTTCTGCTGCTCTACTACCCAGGGGGATTAATGAAGAGCAAACTTAATTAAGTTATTCTCATATTTTTATTACTTTACCATTTTTGGCCTTCTTCGCTGCTGGTATTTTAACATCATAGCAGGAAAAGCACAGGTGTAATTAATGACATTACAGATGAGTGCTTTGTGGCATGACACACTGGGATACCAAACTGTAAAGCAGCAAAACAAACCCAATACAGAGTTAAACAAGCATCTTTAAAATACAAGAAAGGGGTCTAAATGTTTGTAAAATTTGGCCATTAAAATGAAGGCTAATCATATAATTTTTGCTTTAATTTTCCCTCTTATTATTATTAATAATAATAATGATAAAATAACATATACATTTGTATCTAGCCAGTGCAGTGCTGCCGTAAAGATATACTGGTCCTTCATTCCAGTGCAGTCAGTAGTGAAATTACCATTTACTTCCTGGTACTGACACTTGTTTTTGTGCCACTACATCATGAGTCATAGTTGACAATGACTTCACTTATGGACACATGAATCATCTCAAGGTAGTCTCACGTTACCTCATACGATTTGTTGTGTACGCCTCTTTTTCACTGCATGATCATCTACTGAATTTTTAATCATCTCTATTTTCTCACAAGGACGGTTTCAGGTCGATGTTTGTGCAATCCACACATAATCCAACCACTGCTAGCTACAACATAAAATGCTGCATACACAGTGATGCATCAGTAACAAATCCAGTCATTCTGCCTGCATTATAAGTACTTTTCCTCGGTGGTGGAAGAAGTACTTAACTAAAAAGTAGCAATACTGTAGTGTAGAAACACTCGGTTACAATTAAAAGTCATGCATTCAAAATGTATAGGCTTATAGTTACTTATTTTATAGCACACTATAATGTAGCCTAGTTGTAAGTAGATACAACTGTTTATTAATGTATTATGAATATATAAACACTTAGAAATTACTGTTTAACTGCGTACAACTACATTATAGTATGTTATTACTCACTCATTATAAATGCTATATATTTAATATGGACCTTTTAGTAAGAGTAACAACTAATGGGGATGTAAATGAACAATAAACTGAGAACTGAGAAGGCACTTATAAAGTAGCTGTTAAGGGCGAGAGCTCTCCTCTTTTTTAATAGACTTTATTTTAAATTTGTGAACGATGAGATTTGAGATCAATGATACAGGTAAACAATACATATAAAAGAAATGAAGGGATAAGTAGAAACAAAACCCCAAAAAAATAAATAAAGTAACATAAATCCCAAACATGCCAGGGGTTAATATAAATAAATAAATAGTAGTAACTTAAGTAAAAACATTAAAATGGGAGCACTAACTAACCATTTTACTATCTCTTTTTGTTTTTTGCAGAATATATTGTCTTAATACAGTATAAAGTTCCATTTCTTTCTTGAAAACATTAAAGTGAGGTTTAACTCTTGCAAATTTTGCATTTATGAATGTAAAACTTTGCGACAATGAGATTGATTAGAAAATATTGTCTCTCAGATATTGTGTTGAACCTTAAAAATAAATAAATAAATAATAATTTTTCAGTAGAAGTTCAAAGTCACAGATAATATTTTCAAAGATAAACCTACAAATATCTTGCCACAGTTTACAGGTATGTGTACATTTCCAGAACTGGTGAACAATATAGTTTCAGTATGGGAATCACACAAGGCAAAGCTTTAATCAATTAAATCATTTTTTTTAATTGAACAAAAAAGGGCTTAACTGGGTAACACAGATGAATGATTTTAAATGACACTTCTTTGGCCTTATTTACCAAATTAAGATAATCTTATTTCTTACAACCAGAAGGGTTAAAGCTCACTTTTCCAATAGGTGAGTCAGCTACATCAGTAGAAGGAACATCAAGAACAGAAGCTGATATTATGTAGCCTCTAAAACAGCACAGACATCCTCCTAAATGTCCCAGCAGCAGCAGTAGCAGCAACAGCAGCAGCTGTAGTAAACACAATGACAGCAGCCTCACCTCCAGAGGACGTGATGCAATGGCTCATTATCATAATATATGCTGATGTCATCGCTGCAGCGCTCAGCCAATCAGCGCGCTTCACTTTCACCACCTGCTAGGAACTGAATTCCATCATTCCAGGCATTCCTCCTCTTCCTCCTCCTCCTCCTCCTCCTCCTCTTCCTCGTTTAGCCTACAACCAAGTTTGTCCCGACAGCTCTGTATTGTCTTCCCTCGTTACAGCACCAGTTTAACCGCCGCTTTTGTTGTCGTGTGTCTCTGTGTGGATATATAAATATACATCTTGTTTTTGTTTATTTCTCCGTGTGGATATATATCATCATACTGGAAGATACCAAAGTGGCGCTTGAAGGAGGTATGTTGCTGCTATAAACACCAAGTTGTTGACATTGTTTCGGGTTTGTAGGATGAAAGTGCGCTCTTTTTGTATTAGTCCTTGGCTGCAAATTGAGAATATTGTGAAATATTCAGCCTGTAAATGAAGACAGAGTTGTTAACACACATAATATAAGATAGGGCTGAAATAATATGCGCGTAGGTTGACATTTCATTCACGACATGAAGCCTCACTGGCGCGTTCCCAAACTTTCTCATGTCAAGAAATCCCCTTCGGCCACATGCTGTCTTCAGGGACATCTGGGACATTTAGTTGTGTCTCTGTGAGTGTAAATCAAGTAGCGTGTTTTGCCTGACCTCTCTATAAATACTCTCTATAATGGACGCACTTGCTACTACATAATAATAATAATCAGTTTCATTCTAGCTCGAGTTGATCGTATGAGAAGTTGTTTCGCTTTTACGCGCACCACGTAGACAGCTTGTTGTGTTGTTGTTGTGACGCGCTACAGGACAACAAACTAGTATAGTCTGAAGCTGCATGAGGGAGTTTTAATGATAATCTTTCTTAAAACGCATGTTTTCCTGGAGAAACGAGGGAAAGGTATCTCAGGAATGCAGAAAGAGGGAAGAGAAGAGAAGCGCGCCGGAGCGTTTTTCCTCCACAAATACCACTCATAGCTCAGCCACACACTGGAGGCTCCACACTGGAGGACACAATGACCCAGCAAATGATAAAACAAAAGTATCACAGGAAGGGCATAATTAATACAATAAGCTACAGGACAATAACAGTGAAGAAGTATTCGTGCCCTTTTAAAAGCAACAATTACTATGCTACAATTTAGAATGACTGCAATACAAGTAAAAGTACTGCATTCAAACTTCAACTTAAAGGTCCCATATTATAAATGTTTTTTTCTTTTATTATAAAGCAGGCTTAAGTCCTATATAAATACTGTGAAAGTATCGAAATGCTCAATCCACAGGGAAATACACACAGCCCGTATTCAGAAATTCTGCATTTGAAACAAGCTGTTAGGATTTCTGTCCATTTGTGATGTCACAAATATACAATATTTAGGCCCTTGACACAATTTTTAAACATAAACATTCTAAATGTGTCCCAGTTTATTCCTGGTTGCAGTGTATGTGAATGTCATCAGCTGACAGGAAGTGAACATGGAGCCAAGCTGTTGCCTAGCAACGCAATTCTGTTGCAATTCCGCCGAAATGCGCTAAAACGGAGTGTTTCAGACAGAGAGTAAATACAGGCATATCCAGACAGACAGTATGAGGAAAATAAAGGTTGTTTTTTTAACATTACAGCATGTAAACATGTTCTAGTAGAAACATAAAATAAAAGTATGAACCTGAAAATGAGCATGATATGGGACCTTTAAAGGACCAGCATGTAACATTTCAAGGGCTCTATTAGCAGAAATGGAATATAATATTCATAACTATGTTTTCATCAATGTATAATCATCTGAATCTAAGTATTGTTGTGTTTTTGTTAGCTTAGAATGAGCTATATCTACATATATCTACATATAGGGAGCGGATTCACAGACTCCACCATGTTTCTACAGTAGCCCAGAATGGACAAACCAAACACTCTAGAGAGAGCTTTTCACGTTTTTTCGTTACCTGAAGGTCATTGCAGTTCTCCGACATGCTTGTGAAACTGCGGTAACATGAGCTGCAGAGAGCCGTGGTACCGCCAGTTTTGCACTCGGCGGCTCACGTTACCGCAGTCTTGGAAAGAGAGGAGTGAGCGGAGGGGAACTCGGCTGGTTGCAATCTGCAACCACACCCCTAGATGCTGCCAAATCCTACACACTGTACCTTTAAGTAAAAGTACAGAAGTATTATCAGCAAAGTACAAACAGTATCAAAAGTACTCATGCAGAATGGCCCCTACTAAGCTTGTCATATATGCTCTATATTTTAAATGCAATGATTCATCAATTAATCGATTAATCGGTTGACAGAAAATAGATAATCAATTAATTGTTTGTCTTTTTTTTTTTTTAAAGCAAAAATGACAATAATGCACTGCTTCCAGCCTCTCGTCACCTTGGGATATGGGAAATTATGAAGGACATTTTTCACTGTTTTCTGACATTTTATAGACTAAATTGAGAAAAATAATCTACCAATTAATCAATCGTGAAAATAATTGTTAGTTACAGCCCCAAAGTTATATCTGAAATCTAAATGAGGGAAGACTGAATTCTGCTTAGGCAAAGTTCATGTTTAGCTGCTTGAGTTAAGACAACAATAAACAATAATGTGCTGAGAAGTTTGGCATATTTTGTTTTTTAGAAAAACATATTTATAATATAGCTATGCCACAGAAAAAAGTCTCAATTTGCTGTCTCATATTGGTTCTGGTGTTGGCAGTGTTATGGCTTTATAGAAATAATAGTGATTTTCTTTGTGATTGTGGTGACAGACCTGTGGAGGTCTTAATGACTCAGCATCTATGAAATATTAACATATTCGTTGTATGAAATGCTACGTAGAGATGAAACAGCTCTCATGTTCAGCACAGTGCCCTCCCCTCTGTCCCACAGGCATCCGAGCATGGAGACACCACTGGATGTTCTGTCAAGAGCAGCGTCATTTGTTCATGCCAATGAAGAAGAGAGTAAGTTTTTAATCGCACTGTGTTTGTGTGTCAGCAGTTTTGCTCCCACTCTGTCTGTCTCTCTGGCTGTTAAAAGTTGCCCTGTGGACAAATGATTTTGTGCGATTAGAGTTGTGTTACATATCGATGAAGTGCAACATTATGTTCGGCCATGAGCCTCGGCCCTGTTCTCTGCTATAAGACAATAGGCGTCTTTGTGCTGTGCAAGCTCGCAGTTGCAGATACACAGGCAAATGAGACCAACCGCACTCAACCGCCATCAGCACTGCTTTTTAACTCAGCTGCTTGCTTGTGTTAACCTGCTTTCACTGGAGTCAGGGTGGGTCTCTGTCTCATTATCTGTCTATACCTTTCTGTCTCAGTCTATATTACTGTCTGTCTCTATAACTTTGTGTCTGTGTGTCGCTGCCTCGTTGATCCCTCTCCATCTTCTCTTTCATTCTCCTCTCTGTCTTCTTCTTTCTTCTTTTTTCTCCTCTCATAATCATGTCTGAGGACTTACTGAAAAAAGAATTCCTTCCGAGATTAAGGAGAAATGGCCAATCCTTGTCAGCAGGCCTTCTCCACCGCCAGCAGAGTGAAATCTACAAGGGCACTTAACATTCAGTGCTGATAATTGATCTGCACTGTTTGGAGCTGCAAGTTTAATTTGTTGTTTTAATAGTATTCCCTTTGACAGCTTAGCAGATTGTGCGTCATGTATTTAATAATCGCTCTCTGGCTGTGCAGCACTTAAACTTAATTTGCTGTTGTGGAGGAGTGAGACAAGCAGGTGGATTTATGATTTCTTTTTAATGAATTTGTTTGTGTTGTGAAGGAATTTGAAGCTCCTGACACGTCAGGGAGCATGATTTGAGTTTTTAAAGGAAAGCCACATGATGTACTGAACTCCATTAAGATAAACTAATATTCTAATTTGGTAGAAGTGCAAACTAGCTGTTCATATTCTTCAAGTCCTCCTTTAAAGTCTTTTCAGAGATGCATGATAATTCATAAATTTTTAATATTCAGTATATACTGTGGCTGACTAAGCTTCGACCGACATGAATTATTATTAGTTATTCTCAGACGGGTATCGCTGTTTATGTGTAGAGGTGCGTGTGTGTACAGTAGGGGTGTGAGAAAAGATATTATGTTTTGTGACACTGTATCGATTTTTAATTAGTAGTTAACATGCAAATAGGAACTCAGTCAGTACTTTGTTTCATTTCCAAAGAGATGCGCCCTCTTAGTGTATGTGTCCTCTTAAAGTAGTGCTAAGATGGATGTTATAGCGACTGTGATAAAAGCAAATTTAGATCCCACTGTTCTGGCTGCATAAAAAAGTCATTTTTTTTCATCCAGATTTTATGCATATGCTGATGTGTTCTTTATACTATGACAGTTTTCCTAAAATTAGATAAAAAACTGTATCGCCTTGCTTACAGTATCACAATACATCACAATATATTGAATCGTAACCCCTGTATCATGATACGTATCGTATCGCCAGATCCAATACACAGCCCTAGTGTAAAGTATTGCGACAGCCCAAAAATGGTATTGGGGACAGCCCTAGTATACACACAGGAACGTTTTAGATAATCACTTGTGTTCATTAGTGTATTGAGAGACTGGGAACATTTAGAAAGAGCTTCAGCTGTAACGTCTCCCATGTCACCGGTTTGTTCCAGGCTTAAATGAGCTGAATATCAGCTTCCTTGCACTTGTGAGTGAAATGGCCTGGGAGCCCTCCACTTCCCCTCCTCCTCCTCAGCTCCCTCGCTCCCCTGCAGTGTTTTTGTTTTTTCCCCTCTGCGCTGATGTCAGTTTTTGTTGTGGGTCGTTGCATGGCCTCTTTGTCCAAAAGACAATGCACTCGACCTGTTTCCACAATAGTGCAGGAGAAATGGGTGAGCCAGCAACCTACTACAAGTTTACCAAACTAGCTATGAGTCAGTTCGGCCAACCAGGCCAGCAGGCAGTTGAGTGAGTCAATAACCTCTGCCCACTTGTTTGCATTTATGACCAGTCTTTGTAAGGCCGGAGCAGCACCTGATAGCAGAGCACAGAACAGGGAGAGGCTCGGCCTGCCTTCCCTTCACAACAGCAGGGTTAACTCACAAGGACCGAGTGGGGTTTGTCAGGGCCGGGCACTGCAGTTCACAACATTTACAGCTTGAAATGAAAAGCATTGTTCAATTTATTTAAATGACACTGCCGCAGATAACCCATCTCTGTTGGAAATGAATTTCTCAGAAAATTACATAAATGCTGTCTTGAAGGGAAATGGAATTACAGTCCATGAATAATGTATTGGTCCGAGGTCGCTCTGCTTTGCTTCAAAGTGGAAAATATACTACAGTAATAATATCCCAAAATAGAAGAGTTGGCCTTGGCACGGATTAATTAAGGCTGCTTGAATATGAGTGTCTGTTAGTTTTTATTAAAATTTTGACACCTTGAGGTGTTTTCTGCTTTCAAATTTCAAATTGCTGTTTGGACACATAATGCTTGTGATCAGCAACAAGATTATACCCCTCCTGACTTTTACTGTTCAGTCTGATACACTCACTAAAAACTCTTTAAACCGTGTCATCTAACCAACCATCATAATCCAGAGGAGGGACGAGAGGAGGTGATAGAAATGTTTATTAATATTATTATTATGATTATTACCATGTGCTCACAGGAATTAAGCTTTATCAGAGAGCAGCAGTGAGTGCTTTGCAGACTTTTATGCTCTAAGTTTATTTACAATTTAATATTCTCCTAAAAGGAATTAAACACCAATCAAAGATAAGGCAGTAAAGGACTAACCTTGGACGGCAGCTGGATTCTCGTGATGTCACAAGATCATGCGAGAATCGCAGGATCACATCTCACACAAGTAATGCGTTTGTGTCCGGCTTGCCAGATCCCGGACCAATCAGCGTCCTGTGAGGAGCTACTGGCAGCTATGGACGTGGCTTAGGTTTGTGAGGCGACACAGAGAGGCGACCGCTCGGTCTAAACAACCATGGTGGCTCCTGAAGAGGTCAGCGTAGATGCTGCAGTCGCATCAGTTGTATCAGAGCTGGAGAGTATTTCTTCATTGAAAGAAGAACAAAAAATAGCACCGAAGGCTTTTCTCGATGGAAAAGATGTTTTCGCTCCTCTCCCGAGTTTGACTGGCCAAGTTTGATTGACAGATGGTTCATCCAATCACCTGCCAAGTGTTTTTTGAAAGTGCCTGCCCTTTTCCAGTTTCCGATGACGGCTTCTCAGATGGTTCTGTGTAACAAACCATCTGGCGGTCAGATTAGTAAAGGACAGTCGTGAGTGACAAAAATGTCATCATAATTTTATAGGTTGATTTGAATGTATACAAATAAGTTAAGTCCCCTGAAACCAAACTAACGGCATTACTGACACACACACATGCACACACTCCAGCAGGGCTGGTCCTTGCTGTCAGTGAGTTTGAAACAACAACACTAATCACAGGTCCTGACCTTGAATATACAGTAATTACAAACGCACTAAAAAAGCAGTGAAGTAATCTGTGCCTTATATTTAATGGTGAATGTGGGGGGAATGCTTAATACTTGCCGTCACCCCTCCATAGCAATTTTGGTTGCTACTTGGAAGATGTTGCAGTGCGCTCCACCCTTCCTGGAAGCAAACCTGTATTTGAGATCAACCTTAAACAGTCTGGATTGCACTACAGGCCCAGGTCCGAGGACAGACTGAAATATTGTGTTTGTGTGAAGCTCAGTGTTTTCCAGAATGTTGCAAATTTTCAGAGTCATGTCTTTGGTTTTAGTGTGAATTTAAAGACATTGCCAGTCAGTAGGCCCTGACTATGCTTGTTGGGTCTTGGATGTTAGATCAAAGAGGACCGGGGTGGTTTAGTGCCCGACTGAAGAGATGGAATACGGACCTTTTGTTTCTGACAGGAACCACAACAAAAGAAGAACTCGTGCCAAGAGAAGGTGGTTGGCTGAGATCTGTACAGTGCCCTCTGCTCTACTTCTGCACACGCATAGACACACATGCTGTACTCTGAAATACCACTTGTTTGTTTGGAGAAAACTTACACACACACACACACACACACACACACACACACACACACTTTAACAGAATCCCCCGTCATTGTTATAGTTTCCATGGTTTGTCCAAGCACCCCCAGTCTTTTCCTAGCTCTTGGTGAAGGGAAGCAGTCCGTTATAACAGACACTTCTATAAAGATCTGTCTAATTCTTGTGCTGAATAGCATTGTAGGTGGGTATTATATACTGTAGATTGTGGACAAAATAATAGGAACACCTTACAGTAGGCTATAATACATTCTGATACAACAACAACAAAATTGCAGCAGTATAAAATCAACATAGAGCTGAACATTTTGATCTTGAAAGTACTGAATTCATTGCATGGCTGTATTTGTGTGATTTTGCCAGTTGTTCCTGTTATTTCGTCCATCTGCAGTACAAATGTCCAGTCTTGGGTGGGTATAAGCAAATTTGGTCATTGCTTTGGTCATTACTTGATCCCCGTTGTGTAAATCTGCTCAACACCATGTTGAAATTGAGTTAAATTGTCTTACTTTAGCAATAGACAGGTGGGTAATGTGATTTACAATTTCACATGCTAAGCTATGTATGCCTTAATAATAATGTTTAGGAATTAGTGGTGCAACGGTTCAACAAGCCCACAGTTCATTTGTTTTGTGATTTTTTTGGTCACGGTTTCAGTTTGTTTTGCACATTAGGGAGGAGAAAAACAACCGTTTCCAATGTGTTTGAACTCCAAATATATAAATAGATAGATAGATTGATAGTAATGAATGATATTTCTATTATTCTTTATTATATGAAGCAATAACACAGATTTTATACTTTAAATAAGGCCTATGTTTTGCCTCTTCTATGTCTGTGGCACCTCATCAAATAATTAGCAGGATGTATTTAATAGTAGTGCAACAGTCAGTTTGTACGTCACTGACTGGTTTGTTTTTTTGCCGTTTGGTTTTGCATCCCTAATAGGAACCTACTGTAAATTCAAACATGCGACAGGTCCTGAGCAGATTCACAAAGCTCTTACCCTGCTTACTGGAAGCACCGGTTATGACTAAGCTATTTCACTGTTATACACAATTGAACTGAATGTGATACTTGCAGGATTTCCATCCCTTTCATCTACATTTTGTTGGATGGCCTACTTAGGGCAAAATTTGGACAGCGTTGTACCGTCTGTGTTTATAGCTTTTATGTCCATACTAGATTTTATGAAATCTGATCTTGACATCGGGCAGGCAGGCAAATTGTAATTCAATCTGGTCAATGTGATCCTTTAGTGCAGGTCCACACTGAGGTGGACCAGACTATCTGATATAATCTCATCCTGTCATAGTCCTAGTCTAGATTGTCCTCACATAAAGTTGTATATGCATGAACTACTGCAAGCTTGGTTAATCAGACTTTTAAAACGTTTAAAGGGTGGCGTGGTAGTCTCAGTAAGTGAGCAGTCGAAACTAGTCGGCGCTTGTCGATGTTCAGAAAGTGAAATCAGAGAGACTGCATCATGACAATTTGTCTAAACATTGCTGGAGGCAAACAGTATTCTCGTTGGGAGGTAATTTGACCGAGGACTCATGCCTGTGAGAGGGATGGGTTGGGTTTTGGGGTGTGTGTGGAGCTTTTTCAGCTTTTTACCCTCCAGCCTGTCCACGTTTCTGACTGATATTACTCAGTGCTTCCTGTGTAACAGGACACAGGTGTTAAACAACTGGATGTAATTGTGTAATCATACAGATGGTGAGCAGCAATCTGTAACTCATCTTCCCTGCGGGGCAAGAGAACTTAAACTTGAACACATGATGTGGTCTTTGGGTGTTTTAGTAACCCAGCTAGTCACAAGTAAAAGAAGGTGAACTCTGATGCTATTTAGACTGCCAATGATAGCATGATAAATGTGTAGGGTAAATAAACAATGTTGTTAGAATAGTTTGATAGTTCCAGGAGTATCTGCAGGTTGATTGCCAACCTCACGACCACTTGTGACTAAATTGTTGGACATGTCAACTCAGTGTTTGTTATATTTATATATAATTTATGACAAAAAATGAATGGTATGCATGCTGTAGTTTTTGTGTGTGCGTGCCATAAAAGTTGAAAGCAGAGGTGTAACCATGAAAGGCTGCATGGTCTATTGTCTCAAACACAAGCAGTGTTTTATTACCTATTTTCCTATCAGTTCCCCAGTCAGTGCCTGTTGCCGTGTTATTGTTAAATGGGTTACTGTCTATGGTGTCATTAACTGTGTTTGAGTTATCGCCTGCTATCAGTGTGTGTGTGTGTGTGTGTGTGTGGGTCAAGGAGTCTGTAGCAGATAATACTGCATGGTTATCAGCACAGATTTTATGAGTGCTTTAACGATTTCATGGATGACTCGGTCAAAGTGATGTACAGACGATGTGCAGGGTAACACTTGTCCCTCTTTAATGCTGACCTCAGTGTTACACTCCTGCTCTTGTTCTCTCACACCTGTCTTATCTCTTTTTTTTGTCATCACAGAAGACATTTACAGTATGTGAGGTATTACTTGAGGAATCCTGCCCTTGCCCTTGACTGAGGCGCTGGCCTCAAAACAGGGGTCGGTGTGCTGTGGGTGCTCCTAAATGGTTGGAGTGGGTCAAATGATAAAGTATAACACTGTAATTAATCATAGTCCAGCACTGTGATGGACAGAGTTGAAAAATGTCTGTAATAGTGTAATAAAAAACAAGGGAAGAATAATGTGTCCACAACCCAGGGAGTGAACTTTCCCTCCCAAAACCAAGGCACACTTTTTTATTAGTGTGTTTATCTTTATGATGTCTTGTTGCTCAGTACCAATCGACATCCGATTTGATGTTTGCAAGAACTTATCAAATTCAGAAGCAACTTTTCCTAGACTTGAGCAGTTGATCATTAGTCAATCGGCTCATTTTATGGACTCTTGACTGTTATACTGTACTGCGTTGTTACATAAAGTATCTTATTATCGGTAGGCTAAGTGTTTTTACAATTTGGCCTTGCCAGGTCTAAACTAGGGATGTGACGGTGAAGACATTTTCCCACCGGTTAATAAACTTGTGACAACACCGGTGCTACCGATTACACCGGACATTTTACAAGAAAAGATGACGGTCAATATGTGTAGCGTGCTTACTTTGATCTCTACCGTCGGGTGGCGGTGTGTCTGCCTCTCCGGTAGAGCTTTCGCTGCGGGGCCGCAGGTTTCCACCTCGCGACGATTGCCTCACTAACGTTGTGGTTCCCTTATAGCATTGGGTTTAAATCTGAAGTATTGCCAAATAGGTGCTTTTGCTTTTCGCTTCGACACCAAATCCTCCGTCATCTCTCGGCCTGTCAACGCTCTCTCATCCAGTGTGTGTGTGAAATAGGCTATGACACCTGCTACTCTGAGCTAAGACTCCGTATGTAGAAGACACATTCACTGTCACTTTGGTGCGTCCGTCATCCGACTATCGATTGATAACATGCTGCTGATACACCAAAATTAACTAAATGGGTTTTATTTCTGTAAAAAAAAAAAAAGCAAAGCGACGGTGGCTGCGGTGGGTACGTAATGTAATCGTTTTGTGCCCAACCACCGTGTAACACCGGTAACACCGACTACTGCAACAAGCATAGTTTGAACATAGTGAAACTGTAAGAGTTTGACACTTTTGGGAAAAACACTTATAAACTTTCTTGCAGGAAGATGAAATAATGATGAGTCAGTTAGCTTAGCTTAGCACAAAGACTGGAAACAGGAGGAAACAGGTAGCCTGGCTCCTTCATGGAGTCTCTGCTGGTTGCCTGGCAACCTCACACTGATGACAAGACTCCAGGAAGTCCCTGCGCCGGCCCAAGAACCACTTTCATTACACTTTGGTTTTAGTGTGGAAAGTTAAAATCAATTATTAAAATGAATTATCACATAGCTAGCTGTTTCCCCCTGTTTCCTGTTTTTATACTAAGCTAAGCTAAGCTAACTGGCTGATAGCTATAGCTTCACATTGAGTGGACAGAGAGAGAGAGAGAGTGGTATCAATCTCCTCATCCCACTCTTGGCAAGAAAATGAATAAGTTAATTTCTCAAAATGTCGAACTATTGCTTTAACAAACTGAACTTCTATAACAGCTGCATAGTTACTTTTAAGTGCATAATAATAAAGAATGTGTATAAGGGTTGTTACAGGGGTCACTCTAGAGGTGGTGTTGTTGTCTGTGCTGCTCAAAGAGAGCTCGCTTTAAATGTGAACTGTGTATAAATAAATCTATTCAGTGCTTCTTATTCAAGATAAATGAAAAGCTGGTTGTGGGAAGTGACGGCTTCCCAGTAACTCCTCCTTACCATCAGTCTATCTCTTGTTGTCTTACCCTCCTCCCACATTCATCTCTCTGTGCCTCTAGATACACTCCCCTCTGCAGTTCAATTTACTAGTCTGTTGACCGCTGCATACACACACAATACACACACACACACACAGACACACACACAGAGGCACTTACGTCATTGTCACTGCTTTGTTAACGTCGTGATTCAGTGAGCGCCCTTTAAGAATAGAGGGGCAAGGGGCCACCATGGTCACATGGTCAAAGGTCAAGTGTCAAAGGGTCACAGTTGCAAGTCACAAGGTTAAATACAATCGACCGTTGTTTTTCAAGCATTTCTGTTTTGCACTTCGACTTAAAAAATGTAAGATTTTTGACAGACATTTATATACCAGTAATTGTTTTAGCTGTTTTTCTTTCTAAAGAAAGCCAACAGTTTTTTTTCCACTTATGGAAAGATTTTTGTCTCATCTCTAAAATAGTTGTGTGTAGCTAGAAAAGATGTGGTTTAAGTGATTTACTTGTTGTTCCATGCATGTTGAGATATAAACGGTAAAGTGATTTCTTTTCTCCCAAATTTGATTTATTAAATTCCCTTGTAATGCCATCCTCCTTTATTAGCTTGGGGAGGGTGCAGAAATCCATATGTCTTCTCTGATACACTTTCTGCCCTTAGCTGATGCTTTTCACCTGCTTGCAAGATTTTTCACTGTTAGGCATTGATGTGGAGAGTCTAGATTGATTGTATGAAGAGTCATCCACCTCACTGAACCGGTCAAGTTGTACATATACTTTTTTGTAGCCACCACCTTTCACAGGTGGAGCTTCTCACTCCCAACTGTACATCAAAATGTCCTAAATAATTGCCTGAGTGATTAGAGGAATTTGGGACGGCCCTGGCTGCTTTTCTTCATATTGGCTAAAATGTTAAAGAACTCATGTCCTACATTTGCTCTCAGTAAATGCTATGCTTGCTGGTCCCACTCCAGCTCTGCTGTCTAAGCGAGGGAACTTTTTCTCAGAGCTCGTGCTGACCACACATACTTTACATTCCTCTCTTTTTGATAGCATTCGCCATAGTTACTGAGAATGAAATGAAACAGGATTGCAAAGCCTCTCACAAAGAAAAGGTTAACCTTTTTTATGGTGCTAAAAAAGTATTCCTGCTGAGCTTTCTTTGTGATTAGTGAAGTCAGTTGATTTGATTAATGACTCTTGAGTGTTGTATTTATCCCATACATGCAGGTATTCAGAAAGAAAAGAAGTAGAGTATTACTTTCTAAGGGGATTTTGTGTAAGAATATACATTCCTTTACAGAAGATAGGAAGGGTGGTACATGGTAATACCTGATAGTCTGTAGAAATACTCCTCTCAGAAAAGTATGTATTGTATTTGTAGTTCCAGTGATAAGGTTGTGTTGACGACATGTGAGCATGCCGAGGCTGTAATCCAGGCACAGATGCACAACATGAGTGGTAATGGCACAGAGCCTGCTGTCCCACGTAGGAGCTGTCTTGGCCAATGCACGATAAGCTCCTTGGGTCAGTTTGTTACCAGCTAATTGTTAGCACGGCAAGAATGTTGTCATGGGTCCCATTGGCATATGAAAGCACAGATCATTTTCCAATCCCAGAAATAAGATCTGTTTGGTGTTATATATTTGTATAAATGTTTGAACTTCATTTAATTAGCAACAAAACAGACATTGACCAACCTCAATTTTTATTTATGTCAAAGTTGGAGAGCATATTTTAGTTTGAATGAGTGAATGTTAAAAACAGGTGTCACTGATGTTCACAAGATATCCTTTACACCCTTCCTGTTACCATACGAGTCATCTGAGTCTCAGCTTGCTGCTCAGAAAAAATTTGCATCTCACAGTCAGATCTGATTCGTGTTCCAGGCAGTTGCATACTTGTAATAACACACAGTAGTAAATATGTACCCTTGCACCGCCCGAGTGTGAGAACGCAGCCACCGTCTGCCTCGTGTTTGTTTTGTTTGTGTTGTAAACAAAATTTTGGCATGCAAGCTATATGAGGGAGGAGGAGGAGGTGGAAGAGCACTTATGATTAGAGACGGAGAGAGGAAAAACAGATTTGGAGGGAAAGAAGAGGTTCAGGATGGTTATTTAACAAAGGCTGCCAAGGCCTAATGTTGCATTTTGAGAGATCAGATAGACAATAGGTCAGTTTGAGAAAAGACTGAGACAGTTTACTCAACAGACAGATGGGCTATAAGGAAGAATAGGACACGGATGACTTGGATGTCTTCGCTGCGAGAGAACACATTGCCGTGTGTCCATGATGTGGTCCGTATTCCAGTTGGATAAAATGTGTGGACTCCGATGGCTAAAAGCTGCTTTACACTGATCAATGCTTGGGATTTTAATAAGACTTCAAAGAATGATATTGTGACATCAATATTTGTATGAACAGCTCTCAGAGGCTGAACCAGGCGGCTACCTCTGGGTCTGAAAGGTGAAGCCAATGCGGAAACTTGCATTCTTTCTAACAGCCAGCAGGGGGCGACTCCTCTGGTTGCAAAAAGAAGTCAGATTGTACAGAAGTCTATGAGAAAATGAGCCTATTTCTCACTTGATTTATTACCTCAGTAAACATTGTAAACATGAGTTTATGGTCTCAATCGCTAGTTTCCAGTCTTCTTCATTACAGCATGATGTTCATTTAGTAAATTAGAACCAAATAGACCATAAAGCAGGGTATGCTTTAGGGCTTGGTTACTTTGTGATTGACAGGTCGCTACGACGGCGTTGTCCAGTCTGGGAGTTGTCCGTGTTTTTGTTTTACAACTTTAACCCTTTCACGGAGTGTTTATAGTTCATGAAAGTTAATTGTAATATTTTGGTCGCCTAAAAAAGTGTCACTTCTGGTTGCAAAAAACCAAGATGGCGACAGCCAAAATGCTTCAAAGCGGTAGTTACCAAACCAATGGGTGACGTCACGGTGACCACGTCCATCTTATATACAGTCTATGGTTGCAACTAACACTAAGATGTTGTATCAACGTACAGCATTGAGCTACTCCATTGACAATTAGATGGAGGGTCACTAACACAGACCAAACTCACACAAGACATAGAAACACTTGATCCCGTGGCCTAGTGGTTAATTCATTAGTTAGTTTTAGATTAAATTCAGATTTTCCCTTTTTGAACAGGAAAGTCAGAATTATAAAGCATCTTTACGGTCTGAAAACAACAACTATACATGTAACTGATGTTTGATGAGCTACAACAGATCTAAAGCACTGCAGTATCTTGTGTCTGCCAAACTAGTTATGTATCATACTAGTAGAAACCTTCATATTCTTGAATGAAAAATAAATATTTCAGTCTATAGGCTTTAACAGTGTTAGAATTTGACTACTCATGTAACTCAGAAGGCATCCAGTAATCTGCACCTAGTTTGACAAGAAAAATATAAATATCCCAATGAAATAATGGTTCATATTAAATAAAACCTTAGATATGTTAACGTTTGGCAGGGTTTCTACCTTTAACCATCTGCCACACACACACATAAACACACAAAGACAACACAAAGGTGGGAAATAACGAACAGCTTCACCTCCAAACAATCACCTGTTGTTATCTTTGTTTCGGTGTGGCAACCTGATATTTCCTCTTCTGTGAGTGTGTGTTGAGGAACGTTTTTAACCCAAACACACCCAGGAACCTTGTGTAATGGCATCTCGTTGCTGTCGCTGTGTAATTCTGCTTCTGAATACCATGAAAATGATGAAAATATCTTCACAGAAAGCTGAACTTCTTTTGTTCGCCTGGTGGCATTTGAGAAGCGGGGACATTTAAAGGTGCAAATCTGATTTAATCTGTATATTATTTGTATAAAGTTTGACTTGTAGACGGTTAAAAATGGTGGAACACTAACCTATAGCATCATGACTTACAATACAGGTCTGTCCTACTCAGGTGTTTGTGTGCATTATATTTGAAATCAAACACTTTACAGCCTCAAGGTTTGTGTAAACAGTTAACAGTTAAGTAACTGATACCAAGAGCTGAGACAACAAATATCAGAGAGGATAAACGTCTTCAATGCATTATGTCAACATGTAAACAAAGCCTGTAATGCTGTGGTGGTATTTCAACAGAGAGGTTAACGTAATCGAGGATCTGACCTTTGATCTACGCCAGCGCGAAAGTAGTTCTTCCACCCTGGCTTGCTAAAGATCGTGTTCATAATAACGTTTGAACAAGTTTTTCCTCTTTCATTCATTATCAAAAAAGGCAGAAAGGTAGTTAAGTAAACAAATAAAAAAGACTGAATTCAAGGAACGAAGCAGGAAATGTGAGGAAGGCAGTTTTTTTTTTTTTTTTACACTCTACCATCATCCCACAGTGTTTTATTCCATCCGTGTTTGTGTGACAACAGCGAAGCGTGTTAATAAAGCATTATGATGAATCACCACCTGGCCTGCCTGTGTGCGGTGTTGTTATCCGGACACACCCACTCCCCGGAGAAGCCCAGACCTGTTCAGAGAGACACACAACACCGCAGGGGATTAAGTAGGTGTGGTAGCACCTTGGCATGATAGATTAGATAAATAAATAGACAGGCAGAAAGGCAGGCAGGAAGTAAGGGGGATAATGACAGGAAGACAGGAGTTCTCCACTGGAGATGAAGGGCAGTTGTATAGCCACACCGCTAAATGATGAGTGGGAACACTGATAGATCTTATAGTCCATTTCATTTAGAAACTTAAGTAAACTTAAGTGCTCCAAACCTGATTAACGAGGCTCAACTCTAAGCAGAATTGATTGTGTAAAGACAGAGAATATTATAAACCAGCTCCTGTCTGTAGTGGTTGAATTATTCATTGGTAAAATGAGGTTTAGTTTGCATTCAGTGACGTGGATACTTGAGTTTTTCTAGCGACGCTACAGCCTGCCTTTTCTTACAGCTGACATCACTACAGGTCATCAGCCCCACGGCGAGCTCTTCGCTTCTGAGTCATGCCGAAGAAGGCGAGTTGTGGAAACAGTGAGGAGAAAAGGTTATTTACCACAGTAGGCTAAGTTATGTGTAACAACTTGTCCGTATGGAAGAAAGAAGTGGAATTTCACCAACCTGTTGTGTAACCATTAATCTCCTTAGTATACTTAACCAATCTTACAGCATGCAAGCCAGAACAAAGACACTGTGTTCGAGGCCGTTTCCCTACCGGCCGTACATTTGAAGTCAAGTGTTTGTGATAACTGCAGGACAAATCCAGAGTCCATTGAAGCAAATGCAGCCTCAGGGAAACATCTAATAACCAGCAGAAAGACTGAGATAAACCGATGTACAAAGGTTCCCAAAAGTAAGCGCCAACTTATTGTTAATTGAGACATGAAGCACTTTGTCAAACAATTTTATAAGCGTGTTCTTTGTTGTAAATATAGATGAAAGGGTCGTAGTTGGTTCAGTCCTGAGTTGTCTAATTCACTGTACGAGAGACACAAAGTCTGGGCAAAAGTGAAAAAGACAGATTGGGTCCATTTTGGGCAATTAGGTGGTCAACAGTTCAGAATCAAGAAGGTACATTTTAGCCGTCTTCCACAGTCTTAATAGTCCAAAAAGATTTTGGAGAGCTATTAAGTGTTATCTGCTGGTGGGAGCTCCAGTGAGCTGCCTCGTTGCACCGCCGAGGACAGATCTTCTATTTGATTTCCTTTGCTCTCTGTTTTAGATTATTCTAAAAATTGCTTCAGATTAAATTAGTTTACCACTTAGAAAACATTTTAACCGTACCCTATTTACTAATGAAATTTGTAAGGAATGGATCATCTGACGTTAAAAGGTGGAGATGTCACCTCTCTGAATATATTGAGGCCTCTTTGTTGCATTATATCGATTTATCGATATATTGAGCGGCTGTGGCTCAGAGGTAGAGCAGGTCGTCCCCTAATCGGAAGGTCATCGGTCACCGGTCACATGTCAAAGTGTCCTTGAGCAAGACACTAAACCCCAAATTGCTCCCGAAGGCTGTGCAATCGGTGTGAATGAGTAGTAGTGGTCAAAAGACTAGAAAAGCGCTAAATAAATGCAAGTCCATTTAGATTTTGCATCACATTAGGGTTGACCCGAAAGCTACGAAGCTTCGAAGCTTTTAGCATTGCCATGGTAATCGACCTCCAACTCATTATTTGAATATTAATATATCTAAGTATTTAATAATAATGTATAAATGCCCAAATAGCCCATGAAATAAGGGATAATCCCACAACATTATTCATTATTCATATTCAACATTGATTATTATTAGTAATTCTCAGATGATATTGCTGTTTGTTTTATGTAGAGGTGTATGTGTATGTACAGTAGGGTGGCAGCGGCACTGTCCCGAAGCTTCGAATACTTTCGAATATTTCTCACCGAAGCTTCGAAGCCGAAGAAATGGCTTTCAGGACAGCCCTAGTAATCGATCTCCAAATCAGTAGTCGATGCTTTGTTTTTTTTCTTAAATAAGTATGTAATAATAATGTATATATCCCAAAATAGCCCATGGAGTAAGGAATAATCCCACAACATTATTCATTATTCATATTCAACATCACTTATTATTAGTTATTCTCATATGGATATCGCTGTTTGTTGTGTGTAGAGGTGTGCACTTCGCCGCAAAGCTTCTAATACCTTCGAATATTTATCACCGAAGCTTCGAAGCCCAAAAAAACAGTATTCGGGACAACCTGACATCACGTGTTTTTTTGTTTTTCTTGTATACTTGATTGTTCTGTCTGTAACTTTTAAATCTTTAAACACAGTGGGGATTTAACCTAGTTAATCTAAAGGTTGAATTATATTATTATTATGTATAGAGCTGCCCCCTCTTAGTCGATTAGTCGACTAATCTGTCGTTTTGGTCTTAGTCGACTACGATTTCTTTAGTCGATTAGTTGTTTTTTATTCTTTCTTCATGCTGAATGACTTTGAAAATCCAACACCTCCATTATCTGTCATCAAATTGATCTGAAGGCCATACAGTATGGGGGCAATAGTCTGTTACTGTCCGTCACTCATTCTCCACTCCAGTGAAATGAATGACCTTTGACTAATGATGTTTCCAGCAGTTTGAAAATGTGTGAACATGTTTACATGATGATATTGCCACCTGGACCTGTTGAGCAGTTTTATCACAGATTTGTGGTTTACACTTCCTGAAAAGTTCCAACCAATCAGGAACTTCATAAAGATTCAATTTTGACTTCCTGCTACAACCTTTTTGTTGCCATACACAATATGAGTTGAGAAACTTACTTTTTAGATGCAGTGCTTTGAGATTGAACCTCTTGAGTTGGTTGTAACCTGCAGCTGTTAGAAGAAGCACCACTGAATGGACTCTCTGTCTGCACTGAGCCTTGTTGTGTGTGTGTGTGTGTGTGAACTGGAAACAATGGGTATCCAATGAGACAAGCCATGTTCCTTATAGTTGTGAACCACCGTTAGAGGTGGAGGAGGGGAGAGGCCTTTTGTGTGCATTTGAGTGTATGAGTAAGAAAGGGGGATGTGTTAGTGGTAGGTAGTGTGTTTGTGTAGACGCACACTGTCTTCCTGTTTATTTTGTGGCTTGTGTGTAGAGAGAGAGGGGATGGGAGACGGGGGGTAAAGTCCTCTGTATAATTAGTCTGTTAATCCAGTTTTTAGCCATGTTAGAAGTTAAGAGTGAAGAAGTTAGGGAAGGCCTGTTTTAGTGAGACAGAGGTCAGCGAAGCAGCCACAACTTTCCCTGTTACTTTGTCTGATAAATGTCTAAAGTGCTTTTAACCTGCGTTGATCCTAGGCTATAAAAGCAAATCCACCTGCCTGAAAGCTTTATCTCCTCCTTTAGGTTTCTCATCATCTCTTATTATCTCTCTTGCTGTCTTTCCTTGTTGTATTTGATCACGACTGGAAGAGGACAAGGCAATACACATTTTTCTTTACATTTTCTTTCTTTCTGAGTCATTTCTATTGCTTTGAGAATATACAGTATTTAATTTGGTCTTCAAAGCTGGGTCTTATACCTATTGAGTTTGCTCTGACACCGCAGGTATTTAGTATGTTGCCTGAGCTTTTCATGACGCCTCTCATTTCCCGGTCTGTGTGTTTTGAGGGTATGTGTCACACGGAAACACGCACATGGCAAATGTGGGTTTGTGCATAAACTCACGTTAAAGCGCAGCCACACCCTGCTCATTATGCTCTCACTCAAATACCCAGAGGAAACTACTCTTTCCACACAAACCATGTAATATGATTACAGTCATATTCATATCCTATTCATCTATGACGAAGATGCCTTTGTTCTCTTTTCATCCCATTGGCCTCCTGCTTTTTCCACATCAGTCCCCTTTATTGAAGACAAAACTTAGTATACTTGGGACGCTCCAGTAGCTCACCTGGCAGAGCGGGTGCCCCACGTACCAAGGCTGAGTCCTTACAGCAGCAGCCTACGGTTTGAATCTGTCTCGTGTCCCTTTGCTGCATGTCATCCCCTCTCTCTCTCCTCCCTTTGATCACTGTCATTATAAATAAAGGCACAAAAGATAAAAAAATAATCTTAAAAAAATCCAAATTAGTATACTTACTATAGTCCATCTTAAGCACCAGGGGGCAGGAGAGAGCCACACTGAAACTGAGGCAACTTCACTGGGCCTGGGTAACCTTTTATATCCAGCAACATCAACATGGAAGTTTTACCTCAATTTACAAGACAATTTAAACGTATCTGTTGTCCTATTGCACAAAGAATATATAGATATGCTCTTTCTTTTATTTTTACATTTATAACTATGTCCGTATACCTACTAGGGGGTGTCATCTTGGTATAAAGAAAAATCCTTAATATATTGTATTATGTTCTATTATTATGTTATGTTCGGTTGTAAGGAGCCACAGGGGAAACCAGCATCTTTGTAAAAAGAAAAAAAAAATAGAAGCAAAACCTCATAAAGAGAAGCAGTTTCCTTGCTATTTGTCACTTTTCTTCTGCCCTTTTATTTTTCTCACCTCCCTGCTTCCATATACTGTATAAAACATGACTGCATTATTCCCACACAGACAAGTTTACACTTATTTAGACTATCAAACTTTATAGCTTATATATGCTATCACTATAATATACCTGCAGGGACTCACACTGTCATAAGGTTATAGCAATCTTACTTTAAAGGTCCCATATTATAAAAAAGTGAGATTTTCATGATTATTTATTATAAAGCAGACTATAAGCTATATAAATACTGTGAAAGTATCAAAACACTCAATCCACAGGAAAATATACACAGCCCGTATTCAGAAACTCTGCATTTGAAACAAGCTGTCAGAATTTCTGCCCATTCGTGATGTCACGAATATACAATATTTAAACCCTTTACACAGATTCAAACATAAACATTCTAAATGTGTCCCAGTTTATTTCCTGGTTGCAGTGTATGTGAATGCCATCAGCTGATAGGAAGTAAACATGGACCCAAGCTGTTACCTAGCAATGCAATTCTGTCGCAATTCCGTCAAAATGCGCTAAAATGGAGCATTTCAGACAGGGTAAATACAGGAAATATGAGGAAAATAAAGTTTTTTTTTAACATTATAGCATGTAAACATGTTTTACTAGAAACACAAAATACAAGTATGAACCTGAAAATTTGCATAATATGGGACCTTTAATGGCACTTTTTAATCTCCCCAATTCTATATTCCTACAACGACATCATGCTCATGTTTAATATTCATTGGGAAAAAAAACTCTAGCTACTTTGTTATACTTTTTATACCTCCCTACAAATGTTAATATGGGATTACTGCAGCTCTTTGGGTGTCTGCATGTGTTTGCAGAGGCTGATCTTGCACGTAAAACATCCGTGATATTTGAGGCGCTCCAGGGATTTAGCGAGCATGCCCAGTGAGAGCCCCTCTCAGCAGCAGCAGCAGCAGAGGAAACCACTGGTGCAGCTCAGCGCTCATACCAAGCATAGCCTGCGTGTCAGTGCAGTCGACTTACAGCTGGCTGTGAGGACAACTGACGCTACTCTCTTTTTTTTGTTGCTCTTTATCACCGCGATACATTATAACCCATAACTCAAACAAAGTGTCCTAAACTCGGTGTCAGTCCTCTCCAAAGGGGGTTTATTTTATTAAAAAGGGGGTTTATAGAAACTAAAGTTGGAGGCTGGGCCTTTAGCTGTTTAGACCGTCGCTTGAGAGAAGAAGAAGAAAAGCTGGTCTTTTTTTTGGTAAAAACTCGATAAATGCTACTAACTAAGATGGACCTGTTGAACTACCAGTACCTGGACAAGATGAACAACAACATCGGCATCCTCTGCTACGAAGGTAAACTGCTGTTTGGTGGCTGGTTTCTCCTCGAAGCGGCAGTCGGAGAGTTAACGCTGCAGAGTTAGTTCACGTTATAGCGATGCTGTCGGTCCAAGTTTACACTCAACTTACTTTAACAAACTTTGTTGTAGCTTTCAACACACGTTTATTGACTGGACTTCTACCCGACATATGAATATATTGACTTATAGCAGGTTATAACCTATATAACACTTCTTCAACGGTTTCAACTTCATACCAACGGAAGTTATTTTGTCCACATAGAACGTTAACGTCAGTTTTAACCGTTATAGTAACGTAATTATCGAAGTTTTCACTCAGTTTACGTTAGCTAACGTTAATTGCGTTAACTTTGTTGTAGCTTTTCAACACAATGTTGATTAATTGGGTTTCTACACGACGTATGAATATCGACTAAACGTGTAATAGCCTCACATTTACTAACATTTCAACGGTTTAAACTTCATACCAACGGAGGTTATTTATTTTTCCATGAAACGTAGTTCTAACTGTTTGGAACGTAGTTTTAACCGTTTGGAACGTAGTTTTAACCTTTTGGAACGTAGTTGTAACCGTTTGGAACGTAGTTGTAACCGTTAGCAACGTAGTTAACGTTAGCTTCAAATGTCACTACAGTAACGTTATTGTCAATGTTTATAAGTGCGTCTTATCATTGTCTATTGAGCTAGTATTGACTGCTTCTTTAAAGGGAGACCTGGCTAATGATTGAGATCAGCGGCTGACTAATAGACTTGTAACGTTAACTGTGTGCATTTCATTGCTCTACTTCTCTGGCTGACTCACTCTATATATTAGTTGCTCAGTTATTCTGACTTCCTTATTCCTTATTATTCACATCAACCTCTTGCATTCCTAACTTGTAAAGTTAGTCAGAGATTGGTACATTGTTTTGACCCAGTTGTCCTTTTGATAAGGGCTGGTGTTTCTCTTCTTTGCTCTTGTCTTCTCAGTGTTGGACTACAAGTTATTTTTTTTTTATTAGCAGGAACAGTGTATGATTTCATGAACACACAGAACAGCAGCTTCCATATATTAGCCATATGACTGACTTTGAAGTGGTGTAACTCAAGTGGTTTTCTAAGTGGGGTCCGGAGACCTCCAGGGGTCCTTGAGGGGGTTCCATGGGGTCCCCAGAAAAAAGGGAAATAATTTATTTTATCTATAATGACAGTATGTATTACTATTTTGGTCATGGGTTTCATACACTTTCTGTAATAACATATCTAAAAGAAAAATCTTATCAAATGTGGGTCCCTGAAACAAAATCTTATCAATTGGGGGATCTAATTTGTGTCGGTTTAGGGGTCCTTAAGGTGAAAAAGTTTGGGAACCACTGTTTGTAACTAACTCCTGTCCTGTGCTCTGCAATTAGTGCTCACATGTCAGACGTTTTGATATCATCCAGGGTTTCAAGGGGGCACAATACAAGTTCCTTCTCTGCCCCTGATTTCTATTGCGACATGCAGATTCAACTCCAGCATTAAGAAGTCTAAATAAACTGCAACTAATGATATCTTTTTAAGCAAGGAATTACAACACATGACCTCGTAGAAAAAACGTTAGGAGTGCTAGATAGGATTAGGTGGTGACTAATGATTAATCTCCATCCGAGGTTGATTTATACAAAATCTCCAGCATCACAAAGGGAAACTTTTTCATGATAAACTGATCAGCAGGCTTTCTTTTCATCTCCTCCATCGCTCTCTGCTGTGCTACTTTTCCCCTACTGCTGCTGTGGCACAGTTAGCAGCTCCTCTCTACATGCAACATATAATAAACTTTTAATAGCGCTCCTATTAAGACTGTGCGACTGAAAACCGTTTTGCAGATTTGCAGGGAGGGTCAGTGAGGCAATTCGGCAGGTGGCCAAGGGCTATTTTATAGGAGCAGGTAGAGGAAACATGCTTTTTTAAGTGCTTGAGTATAATGTGATTATGGTCTCTGTCAACAGAGTTGACAATGTTTCAATGCTTTGTGGGAAAATAGTTTATTGCTGTAATTCCTGTTTGACCCCAAATTCTTGCATTTAGGCATGTGGCTTTTCAAGTTTTGCTCAGGAGTTTGGACACACATGCCATTTTTGTGACATTTCAGTGACGGTAAAGCTCACTCCTCAGTGCACATAAAACTGCCCCTGGCCTGGGATTGAAGCCAATCAGAAGGGTTCTCTGTGCCATTGCAAATATTCATCTTTCTCAGGTTTCATCCTGTCTATCTCACTGAACAAAATTAAAGGAGTAAAGAGGGAAGGAGACTACTTTTTAGTGGTATTTTTTTGCCTCTGGGTGTATCCTCTGGGTGTCTCTTGTGCTAGATGAGTTTAGACAAAATGTTTTATCTCTATCTCTGGAAGCACATCTCTGCAGGATTAGCCTTTCCATTGGTTTTTCTGTTTTGTTTTTTTGTGTGTGTTGTTTTTAGCTGACCGAGCTAAAATCTGACTCCGTCATGTGCCTCACGATAAGAAAACAAAGATAAAAGAAGAAGGGAAAAGAGCCAACCAGTGAAAAGAGTGAAAGAAAAGCCCCTCATGTTCAGACATGTTGAGCAAAGAAGAAGGGGTTGGAGGAGCTTTGTGATATCGTGGGTGTGCTGACTTGTTATTGTGTGCTTGAGCTCTCATACTCAAATACATTCACCGAAAAACGTACACATAAATGCTCACTGGTACTCTGCCCTAAGAGCTTCATTTGTATTCTGAAGCTTTCACAATGTTATCAACATTTATTAGCAATGGGACAGTTATCTCTTACCTGTACCCTGATTGAGACAAGTCTTAGGTGTGTTAATACAGTATGAGACATAATCAAACATACACTAACAGTATCTGATGCCTTTTAATAACCATATTAATGTAATAGTTGTTTGGTTTAGTGATGTATTTGAGGATTTTTTTGGAAAGATGTGAAGTGGCATAGAGCAAGCATCTTGTCTGTGCCATAAAAAAAGCCGGAAACAAGATAAATGGAACCATTTCATTGATGTCTGTTGTTTTCGGGCTGATTCATCGACAGACAGTCAATTTCCGTCAGGTAGTATAAAGGCGTCGATTTTCCTCCAGTCCCCTCTGTGACTTTTCTGGTGCATGATTGTAAAAGGAAATGACAAAAAGAATCAGACTGTATGTGCTATAGTAAAAAAAAAAAGGTTGATAGTAATTCCAGGTGTGTAAATATAGTGATGGTCACACTGATTCTGACCTTTTATTTGACTGACAAAGTTTAGTTAAAATCATAGAGAAGTGACATTCATCTACAGTATCTATTCTTTCTTATTATGTTTGTCTGGCCTCTATTACCTTAACTGTCTGTATCCCTTAACTCATCGCAATTTTGGGATTAGAAAAATTGTATCTAGCATTGCCGTCTTGTGTTGCAGTGCTTATAGTGGATGGATGGATGCAGTTTGCATATTGAAAATCAGTTTTAAATGGAAACCAGTTTTGGGAATTAAGTTAATGAAGTCATGTATTGTAGTTGGCCTTCAGGTGCTGGCAATTGGTGGTCATGATGCCAGGTAGCATGGCAGGAAAGGAGGACTGGAGTCACACCATGTTTATGTTGTCATGCTGAAGTGTAGAACAAAAAAAAATCTCAACCTTTCGCCGTGTGCCCTTTAGCGCCCAGTATATCATACATTATTACATTAACATTGTGGTTATAGTAATAGATGAAAGGAAGTCCATTGATTCGCTAATCAGTAATGCTAAGTTGCCACCATGTGCAGAATTGTAAAACTGCTCCAATCTCCTGCAGTACCACTCCAGCTGATTGCTCTCATTTAATTTTTAAATCACTTTATTTCCCAACCATATTTAAGTGTGCTGTTGATTATGTCTTTGGAAACGATTGTTTTTTAGCCAGCCGTGTGATTGATTTGGAGGACATGTGCTATATGCAGTGTTTTATCACTCTGTCCCTCTCTTTCTCTGTTTGTCCGTCCGTTCATCGGTCTCTCCCTTTCTCTTTCTGTAAAGCTGCTATCAGTTGTAGGCCTGGCAGGGAGGGGAGCAGCAGGGGAATGCTGACTGTCCCCTTTTTGCTGCTGAGCAGTAGGAAATAAACAAGGTTGAAAACCTCCTCAAAGCCATGTTACTGTTGTCAACTTCTCTCCCTCTTTGTCCGTCTTGCTCTCCCTTCCTCTCTCTGTCAGAGATCAAACCAATCTAACATCCGGTTTAAAAGTTCAGCTCTCACAGACAAGAACTTCTGTTGGAACAGCTTTTTTTATATGTCCTTTTAAGTATTTAAAGCCTAAAACCTCCATGGACTTAGAAAATAAAGGCAACCCAGAGGGCCAAGTTCAGGTTACAGAGGAACTCAGCCAAAAATAATCACTTTGCTGCTGCTTTGCCGAGAGAGAAGAGGGCATGCTCGGACTCATCCTTTTTAAAGTATCTTGAGGGGGAAAGGAGAGAGAGGGAGAAAGCAAGAGGGAAGTGAAGAGATAGAGGGGTTCACCTCTGTTTGTAATCCAATCTCATCCTGATTCCAAGCTGTTTGAAGTTCTGTCAAGAGAAATAGGCTTTGATCATGTGGACCTAATGAACTGAGAGACCAGAGAGGGGAAAGGACAGAGTGGAGTTTTACTTCTGTGCTACAGCCCTCCTTCCACTGATTGTCTGCTGGTTGCACAAAACACAGAGCATTGTCTCGCAATATTGCAATTCTCTTTATTTACTGAACAAATACAGATAGACAGGATGGTAAAGATTAGAGTGCTTCTGCCTATTCCTGCATTTTATTTTGTCTGCTGCTGTGCAAATATAATTTGGTTACATTTTTTTACTACAGAAATACCAATACACACATTTTACTATTTCAAGATTGTAGTGGTGAAAGAGGCATGCCTCACACAGGTTAGTTTTTGAGGTAAATTTATACACCCAGTTGACAGTTTATTAGGTACCCCTAGCTAGAACTAATGCAGTCTCTAAAGCTGGGCATACACTGTACGATTTTAGAAATGTTGTGTAACTCGTACTCCTACTGAACGAGTAGATTGTTTGCGATGTGAAGCCAAAGCTCACGATTTATGTGCCCACACTGTACGGTCCGATCTTCAGCCACAACCTGAGTGCCAACACTCAGGGTTGGAAATTAGCACCAGCCACCAGCCACCAGCCACCAGCCAAATGCTGGTGAAATATACAAGTGGCTGCTAGATTTGCTTCACTCACCAGCCAAAAAAAACAATGGTAATCTATTGAGTGGCTGGTAAAATTTGGAATCCACCAGCCACAGTGGCCGGTAGACAAAAAAGTTAATTTCCAACCCTGCTCACACTGTACGTGTAAAATAGAGAAAAAAAAACAACCGAACGATTTCTGACATGTCAGAAATTCATCCGACGGCTCATATTCTGCACTGAAAACGACACTCGGCAAAGTTAAAACTCGGTCCGACTGTAAAATGAGTTGTGCGGCTAAAAATTCGGGCCAGGAACGAGCTAAAATCGTACAGTATATGCTCAGCTTAACTCAGTGTTCAGTTTTTGTTGAAACTACTTCACTCCAAAATTACTTTAATTGAATCATCATCTCTCTAAACCACTGCCAACAAAAACAAAACACTATAACCTTCATGAATGTAGGATGTATTGCATGGCTGCAGTAGTTTTAGACAGGTGTACCTATCTAGTAACTGAGTGTAATGTTGAGCAGCAGTTAGGTCAACAGTGTTTGACTCTATACGGTCAAATGTCTTATTTGTTCGCAGGGGAAACACTCGACGCTTCACTACTGAACCTCTGACAAGCTATTATGTGTCCTGGATCCTGATTGGACGGTGTGGTGTCACAGTCGCCCTTCTTTTATTGCCATCCCCCTGTCCTGCCAAAAACAATGATGTCACCCTTGTTGCCATGGCACACAGTGGGGCGAGCAGGAACATGCCAGAGAGAGAGAGAGAGAGAGAGGGAGAAAGAGGAGGAGCTGCTGCTGTGTTTGAGAGGCCATGCTAAAACTAAACATACATGGAGGAAGAGTGGAGAAATAGAGCACACATTTCATTACAGTACAAAGCCTTTGCTGTGTCTGTGTGTGTGCCCTACGGCCTTCTGAATGACTTAATGATAAACTGGTTTTCACCCAGATTTTACGACCTCATGCAACCAACTGTAACTGTGTTTCCTCCTCCAAAAGAACACAAGTTTCCACTGTAGTTTACAGGAAACTTCCTCGAGCGATAAAGAATATGTTTGCAGTGAACAAACAGCACAGTATTATGCTGCTAACAGTATTTAGTCCAATTTCCATCCATATTATTGAGTTTCTTTTAATTTGTAAAATCTTATTGTCACTTTTGTACTATTTTAGAACAAACACAATTTATTTAGATCCTCAGAATCAATAATACAAAAATGAACAATGTCCAGAGTTGACCACGTTCCAGTACAACAAGTTGGAAAACCTAATGGGGTTTGCTCCTGTTGGATTAGCCATTGTTAGCCATTGTTAGCAATACCAGTTGATAACAACGCATTACGTCGGTATTTTGCGCATACAAACACCGTTTGCAACATGTCCACAGTTGTATAGTACTGTGTGTATGCTTTATTGACACACAAAAGTGTTAATAAATAGTACTAATAAATAGTATATTACTACAGTTTCTTTTACTGTTGATGCATGGAGCAGCCATCTTGGATTTTGAGGTTGGGGTTGGTGAGGTTCGTCCCGACTTTCTGAGTTGGAAATCTGACATCAGGGAGCGTTCCAATTGAAATTTCCGCCTGGGAACTCGGAAATTCTGACTTGGATCACAGCATTTGTGCCTTTGGCTTATTTATAACTGCCTGTCTTAAACTGTAAATCATGTAATTTGTAAGCATAACAGAATAGGCAGAACCATTTAAAACAATACTGTTTAAATGATTCAGTCTCTACTGTGCTGCTAATCAGCACTGCTGTGGGTTTTTATTTATTTCTGCAATGCCAATGCCAGAAAAATAGTCTCCAAAACACAATCAACAATGCAGTTTATTATTGTTTGTAATATAAAATTGTTTGAAATGAAACTGGAGCGACCAATTGGTGTTGTGTTGCAAGGGGATAGTGTTAGCAACTAACAGTTTCTTCTCAGAGTATGGGAGTAGTTTCTGGAGAAAACTGCACGTAGGAATGGGACTTTTAGTCTGGGCTTTATGTTTTGTTTGGGAAAAGTCAGACAGATACACAAGGCCGAAGCAGTGGAAAGTCCCCGTGCTGAGACAGAGCCAGTGGTAGTTTTCCTGATTCTCTTTTGCTCTTACTCCCACTCACTGACAACTCTGTAGGCCTCCTGTACCGGGACAAGACTGGAGGTTCGCAGAGAGCGTCAGACACACAGAGAGAAATAGTTCACACCACACACGCGCACACACATACACTCACACACACACACAAACGTATGCAGAACCCATCCACAACTATTTCTTCCAAAACATTCCTAACCAGATACTCCTCTGCTTATGCCAGAGGTTTGTGCCTCACTCAGCAAACTGTATAAGTCAACAAAATCCAAAGTTTGAGCTGGAACACAGCATGTATAGTAGCACTGTCATGGAGTAGTTTTTGTGGTCAGCTTGTTTAAAGTGGCAATAAAACAGTTGCCTTCTAGTTGAAAACACCATCATTTCGACTTATTACCATAATTTACATCCATGGCTGTTAAGCGCCCCTTTGGGAGTGTCGGCACGTCAGTTGACAGCAACAGCACAATAATCACATAGTCACGTTTGAAATGACCAAAAGTATAGTCAATTGTTGTCTTGCAAACTTCTATGAAACTTAATTGTACAGTTTAACCGTTTTTTTTTTTAACTGTGCGCGTTCTATGCTTTCAATTTTGTCTGGTTTTATCTTCTTTTCCTCTTCACAGTTTGTGTAAAGCTGATCTCTGCCTCATATTGAAACTTTGGAATAGAGGTTCAACATCACTAATAACTCTCTACCTCTCCTTTTATCTTGTCTCGTCTCCGCAGGTGAAGCAGCTTTGAGGGGGGACCCCAGACTCCAGTCCCTGTCTCTGTCCTCATCTTCTTCCTCGTCGTCCTCCTCTTCGTCGTCGTCGTCCTCATCTTCCTCCATCTCCAATCACAGGACGGGTCCTCCTCCCATCAGCCCCACCAAGAGGAAGCTGAGCGGGGACCAGGGGGACAGCGACATGGACGACAACGAGCATGTGGCGAAGATGAGCCGGCTGTTTGCCACACAGCTGTGAGTACACATACTGAGGATGAATGAATGAACAGGCACTTGGACACTTTCTAATCAAATCCATTATGAAGACCTTGAAATCTATTATTTTTTCTAGATGCTCATTTCCTGAGGTGCTAGTGAAAAATATGTATCTCCAATTTTCTATCACTGCACCTTTCTCTTCACACTTCTGTCAAACACACATGGCCAACTTGCTGCCTAGACTAGTATATACACACATACAAGACTCACTGTTTTTAAAAGAAGTCATTTTTCACTCGTGTATGCCAGTGTTTTCTGTTAGCCATGTGTTTTTGCGGGCTCCTCGCTTGGCGAAGCTGTGCACAGGCAGGCTTTCTCAGAAGTCCCAGTTTGGACTCCAGGGTGCTATGCCAGGTTTAGCTGGCTCCACAGTGTTCTCCTTATAGCTGCAGATCTCTGGAAGCTTGGAAACAGGGGCTGCACAACAGAAAGATTACTCACATCTCCAGCGTTCCCACATTCCCATTTCCAGAGATTCCAGAGATTCTGGAGCGTTGATTGGCTGTGAAGGGCTGCTGGGGCCGGGGGGCAATGGAGTCAACCCCCCCCCCCCCTTCTTTCTCACTTTGACTGAGTCAGTCATGGGACTCCAGCCATTGCTATTTATTGCAGAGGCAGTCAGGGAGATGTTAGATGGAGCTGTGCAGTTTTGCATGCATGTTAAGTCTTGCAATATGTCCTGTTGCTGAAAATACAAATAATACGATGAATTAAGGACAGGACAGCTGTTGTTTTTATGTCACTTATTTCATCGCAGTTATGCTTGTCAGTCAAACATGGCTGTGAGGTGACACAATGGAACACAGTAGATGATATGCTGGATATACTGGAAGCCCTGGATTAGGAGCAGAGCACAGTTACTGGTAGTGGATTTACGCGGTTATTGAGCAAGTGCAAACACACAAGTTGAGCATGGATGCACACATAGCACATGCTGTCACATGTGCATGCTTGCACAAACACCTGCTGCACATTTGCACAGTTGAATTGAAATCACTGTTGTAGGGAACACTCAACATGATTTTTTTTTAATCAAACACTTCACCACATTTAGACTCAAAAGGTAACTCTGGAAAGTTTGCAGCTGTAGTCAGCTTGTTATCGTAGCAATTACAGCGAATTACAATGGCGAACCAGGAGTCATAGGAAATGATCAAAGTCCCTGCAGTATAATCCACTCCAGACAAAATAATCTGTATGTTCAGTGTGTTTCAACACTTCACAACGTAGCTAAATAAACTACTTTAATGTGGCATTCTCATAACTCAAAAGCTATGCTGGTTGCAAGGTATTAGCAGTTTATTGCTGAAGCAGAGATAATAAATAAATCACCAATGAATGAGAGGATCCTGTTTTTTTAAAGGCCGTTTACCTGGTGAGTCTCACCACCACAAAACTAATTGCAAAAGCTGTATATATTCACTCGCCTGTGTGACAGGGAAGTGGTATTTTGGCGCTGCTTGTGTGTTACAGGTAGGAAATCTATGATCGAGTCTTCTAGTGGCACATGGAGAAGGGTCTTTGTTCCTTCATCTTGTGACCGACTGGGCTCACATAACAAAGGATTAGCTTGTGTGTCTTGACATTTGTGCAGCGTCATCTTGTTTTCTGTAATGGATGTGTCAGTGGTCGGAGACTCGACATTATACTCTTTAACCAGGCTGTAAATCCATCTTCCCACTCGGTGTTTTACTCTGTTGTCTCAGTTGTTTTTCACTCTCTGCCGAGATACTTTTCATGCACGATGCGGTTGACTTCTGCATACATTGACAAGCAAATGCTCCTACTCGCGTATCACGAGTTGGATTTTATTTTGTAAGTCGGCCTGACGAAGTACAATGGGACTTATTGTCATATCAGCTTTCAGTTGGTGTCGCAACTCCTCACCGCAGCCTCTGAATGCAGCCATTTTGTGGAGTTAAACTTAGGTTCTGTGAACGCAAAACTGATCTTAAAAAGTCTTTTCTAACTGCTCATTGTACCGTGATTATTTCTTAGAAGTAACCCGTGATAAGCCATAATCCCTCTATTTAATCTTCACTTTAATTATGACCTTGAAGTCCTTTGGCTCTAGGTGCTGTAGGTTAATCTCTACCCAACAAAAGTCAATTGCTAGTTGACTTGCTGCAACTTGAAGTTAAATCCGGGGCTTTCTCCGAAGCTTCATCGAGATATAATTTATTTGAAACCCCAATTGCCCCGGGGCCATCCTAAATGTGTCTTTATTTTTAGTCTTTTAATTTGAGGTTTCTCTGAGGGCATTCTTTCCCTGGCAAAAGGTAATAACTGCAGAGCGACTTGTTGAAACCTGCAGTCAGAGTCAGCCTCTGAAAAAGTTTTCCTCCTCGTTTGAACTGTTGTGCCTGTCCAAAGAACAGTGATTACACTAAAGTGGAGAATGATGGGGTTGTTGTTACAGAAAAAGTCAAGCTAAAAATAGCGGGTAAAAACAACATCCATAGAAAACATCGAAGGGTACTTCACAGCCTGCTCGTCTTTATTTAACATGCATGAGCTTTCTGCTTCATTTAACTCATCTGTCGATTGTAGGAACAGTGATTAGGTTTAATTTGAAAATGATGGACTTGGTTCTTGAGGGAAAAACTAGACAGAAAACCAGAAAATGAACCCCTGCAACCTCTCACCGCACACACACACACACACACACACACACACACACACACACACACACACACACACACACACACACACACAAACACATGTACAAGCGCACACACACTCAGTTCAAATGTCCAGAGATGGTTATCTGACACCATTCTAGCTGTTGGATTTTGCTGGCTGCTTCTGTCTGTGTAGCTTGTTTTTTTTTTGTCTGCACTGATTACTCTACCCAGTGTTGTCCCTGCATGTTTAAGAGCCTTTGTGTTCAGAACTTTTTCTCTGGTTTGCTTGACTGGCACTTTTCCCTGTGTGCTGACTATATTAGTTGCTAAAAAAAAAATTGTGTTTTTGTCGTGCTGCTTGTCGTGTTGGCGTTCTTTTGTCTGTAAGTTCAGTCATATTTTAGGTGAGTGTACACACAGACAAAACACCTGACACCTCAGACATGAGGCGGGGCTATGAAGGAGGAAGCTCAGGTTTCTTTTGTTGTCGAATCTCAACAAGCAGGGGGGGGGGAGAGAAAGAAAACTTTCCGAACCAACTCAAGGTTTTTTTTTTTAAATGTGGGACAGTATTAACAGGCATGATAAATTAGTGGATTTTGCTATTGTCAACAGCCTGTGTATTTATAATGTGGTTGTTAGTGTATTTTCTTAGTGTTTTAATAGTGACGTTACTATTGCAATACTGCAAAGTTTATGGCATGGTGATTCTGCATATAAAAGAAGTGAAGTGAAAACATTGGCAGTCCTAGCGGCAGGCTGATATGTGGATGTGATCTCTGAGTCATGCGTTTGTGCAGGTATGCACATGTGTCGTCCTGCGTACTGTCCATACATGCATGTGAGCTTGCCCATCTGTGATCATCTGAGTGTGTCTGTCTGTGTGTGTGGTGAGAGGGCTCCTTGTCAGGCAGCGGGGGCTACTTTCTCATTTTCTCTGAGGAGTAGGAGGAGTCTCGAACAAAGAAGCCTTATCCTGTCCACTGGAGCCTGCGGGCTGGAAGCTTGCTGCTGCCTGCTCGCCTACCCGCCACTCCGCAGTTGTAGACCCGCCAGTATAAAAAGTCCTCTTGCTCAGCTGTTTCATTCCTCCTTAAGAATTAAGAGCCAGTCACAGAGCAGGGTTTTGTATAGGCTTTTAATTGGGGGAATATAACTGGAGGAAAGTGTATTTTGCAGCAGCTTGGTCACATGTGACTTAGTGGGCTCTAGGTTTGTTGATTTCCTCAGGGAAGTATATCAAAAATTAAGGATTTGTTGTCTTTCATTGTCAAGTTGACCTGGTAGTTATTCCCTGGAGTAGATGTTCCTTTTTTGTTGTGTTCCTCTTGTTCTTGGTCATGCTCTTTAGCCTGATAATCAGACCATTTCTTTTCACTTCATTATTTTGAATTGCTGAAAAAGGTCAAACATATGGATAATAACTTTGAAATCAAGCCATATGTTTTTTCACAGTAGTACGTAATCTTTCTTTCGCATTCATGCAATGCTACTCTGAAAGGCCAATTCTGTAGGAGCTAAAAGCAAAATCCAATTTAGTGAATTTTTGCTGCAGTAAGTACTGTAGCATACAGAAAGTGCAGCTGCTTTCTACTGGGAACTTGCACAGTAAGTTGTTCTCATGGAAGCTTCCCCCCATAGGCCAAAATGGGGAGAAAATAAGAGAGGAGGAGTCAGTGTGGCCAAGCCAGGTGAAGTCATTGTTACCCTCTTGTTTTACATGGGACTGGACTATTTGTGTAGTGTGTCTGTGTATGTGTGTGTGTGTGTGTGAGCATGTGAGAAAAGGAAGGAGAGCATGTGGGTGTTTTTTCTGTGTGTGTGCTCTCATGCTGTTTTCTTTGCCTTCTTGTTGGGGTTGTTCCCATATCCGATCTGTCCCAGGTTTAATAACAAAGGATTTTCTTCAGTTCTCTTTCTCTGCAGTCAGTTAATGTGCTTGATTTCTATCAGTATTTCTGCTTGAGTGGAAATCTGAATGATTTAAAACAGCTTTGTAAAGAGATGTTTGGAATTAGTGCAAAAGTTGATATTACTCGCTTTAGGTATTAAAGCATAATACATGTTTTAACATGGCATTTTGATTGTATGTAATGTCTTATATTGTAAGTTCAAGGACGATTAAATGGCATCTGTTAAGGTGTATTTCCTCTGGGTTTTGACTTTTCTATTTTAAAGGATACAAATATTATTGCTAACTTCCGCTCTGTCCCGCTACTAAAGCCCGGACTGAGCAGAGTAAACTGTGTTGAGATGTTTGTATACTTTATATACATAGCCTGGGTACGCCCTGTGGCTCACTTTCTGTGTGTGTGTGTGTGTGTGTGTGTGTGTGTGTGTGTGTGTGTGTGTGTGTGTGTGTGTGTGTGTGTGTGTGTGTGTGTGTGTGTGTGTGTGTGTGTACACAGATGAGTTTTATCAGATCAGTCTCACAGACGTTACGCAGCAGGACATTTTGCAGCAGTTTGTGATGATTCAATACTGACATCATTACAGACCTGCAGTCTGAACAGGTTCAAATCCCCAGATCCTCTCTAAGAATCAGAGCATGGGCGGCAGGAACGTTATTTATCGACTTATAGATCAATATATGTGGCAAAAATAATCTGTAAATAAGAATCTATACATTGATAATAATATCTTAATGTAACCTTTGCCAGGCGACGTTTAACACTATGTGCCGGAGTTTCATAACTACAAGAAGTGCCGTTAGATTCCAAACTCTATAATCTCTCATGATAAATACCAAATTAATGGATTAATGCATTTATTGTGTTATAATATATTTAAAAAAATGAAATAACATGAAAATTTACATTTGAACAAGTTTAATTTTTACATGGAAACAGAGATAACGTGGTTGCTCTGTGTGTTCAACCGTCGGGTGCTCTTGGAAAACGAGGGGAAAAAAACATGATAGACAGGAAGGCACTCCGAAATACTAAAACAAGTGGCAACGAGGAAGGAAATATATTATAAAGCCTTTATTGTAGTGGCTAAATCATTAAAAAGCCAACATGTTTTCGACCGCTGTAGGACTTCGTCAGGGCTTAAAACAAACAGACAAAGTGGATGTGACCTCACCTATATGGTATCAACAACCAAATATCACAAAGAAATAACACAGAAACAAGTCATTTATGTCCATCATCAATGAAACTACTCCTCCTTTTCAGCAGAGGCTGCAAAACAAACATGGGAGCCTACACAGAGAGAAGAAAAATATATAGAATATGTTTTATTATTTATGATTTATTATTACTCACAGAAAGCTTGTAAAGTCTATATCCTCATTAAAACCAGGAAACTTTAAGGCATCCAGTTGATGGATCCAAAAAGTCTCCCTCTGGTAAAGTTTTTGTAACCTGTCTCCCGCCCTCTGACCAACGGTTCAATACGTCTGATGCCCTCTATGCACAACAAAAAATGAGTAGCACCGTGATAGTCACTAAAGATGTCATTGTTTGTTCTGGATGTGTTTGGTAACACACACGCACAGAGCTGTATAACACTCTCTACTAGTTGTTTGGTGAAACTGGTACCACGTGGAAAAGAAGAATATATATTTTTGTAAAGTTTTGTGAACATCATGTGAGTACTGATATGTTTCTTTTTGTGTTATTGGTCATAGTGACAGTTTCTCCAGACAGCCAGTCAATAAAACTATGGCAAGACGTTTTAACCTGAATTTAACCGGAATTAGCATTAGAGATATCCACAACTGCATTATGGCTAGTCGTAATTACATTGTGACTAGTCAGAATTCTTATTCCAGATATCTATAACGTCATTGTGACTAGCTAAAATGACAGTCAGAGATATCTGTAATTCCGTTCTGACTATCCTAAATAACAGTTACAGATATCTCAAACCTCATTATGACTAGTCAGGATTCAATTGCGGATATCTGAAACTAGAATCACGACTTGCCATAATTCAGTTGCTGATATCCCTTCAGAGATACCTGAGAATCCACCGGCCACTTCCAACGCTGCAGGTTCAAACCCAGAGTTTGACCTTTGACCTCTAAAGCCTCACTAATTTGACTCACAATGGCTCAATGTTTGTGTACAGATTAAAAAAATTAACATAAGAGAGGTATAGAGGTGACTTTGTTCAAAGTATTTCTCTAGTGTTGACATTCAGGTAGGATATGTGCTGCTTTACATAATTCACCTACATACATGTTTTTTAACTTTTATAATATTGTTTATTATGTATAAACAAAAAATAAACTTAATTACCAGTAATACTGCTATATAATATTATAATATATATATATACATATATATATATAATATTAAAAATAATCACAAGCCCCTCAGTCATAAAGGTCACATGGTTTTTACTGCAAAATATCATTGTTTATTACAGAACCGGCTCATGTTGTTAACCAGCGCCTAAAATACCATTTGGAACATCTTTTATTACGTAACATTGATCGTTTTATTGATCAACTTCAGCGTTGTTTAAATCACAACTTAAACAGATAACAGTACTTCTGCTTTATAGCCACCATAATGTCATACAGTCGTATTTATATTGTATACATTTATTCAGAGAGACAGACATATCAAAATTGTATTTGACTTTATTTATTTATTTATTTTTAATTTTATTAATAATTTATTTATATGATTATATATACAGTATATATATATCTATATAAACACATATAAACATATATATGTGTATCTCCTGAGCACCGGGAGAAACCCCTTACTGAAATATGATCAATTGAAAAAAATATTTAGGGGTAATTGAGAGTGTCCAATTAGCCTTAAGTGCATATCTTTGGATATTGTGGGAGGAAACCTGAGCACCAGGAGAAAACCCACGCAGACACAGGCAGAATATACAAACTCCACACAGCCGGACAGCTGTTGGTGTCTGTATGAGGCTACAGTGCTAATCACTTAGTCACTATGTCGCCCTAAAAGTCAAAGGGATAGTTTGGGTGTTTTGAAGTGGGGTTGTCTCAGGTCCTCCATCCACTGTAAGTATCACACCTACTCTGGATAAGTACCTCATACAAGCACAAGTACCCCGCTTCAAAACACCCAAACTATCCCTTTGACAGGATGAGAGGGTGGAGACCTAGAGGGTGATGGGGGTGAGGGGGAGGAAGAGAGAGGAAGGGTTAGTAAATGGTTGTTCACACACACATTCACACACTGATGACAGAGGCTGCCATGCAAGGTACCAACCTGCCCATCAGGATCTAATCTAAACACTCATTCACACACCGATGGCTCAGCCTTCGGGAGCAATTTGGGGTTAAGTGTCTTGCTCAAGGACACATCGACATGTGACCGGAGCAAAGGGATCGAACCACCGA
>CAKAOH010037931.1:9053-220927 GCA_916701665.1 Sebastiscus tertius
ACACACACACACACACACACACACACACACACACACACACACACACACACACACACACACACACACACACACACACACACAGACAGACAGACACACACGTCAAAATGTAAACCTCAATATACACACTGCAGTAGGCATGTGCAGAAATAACACACACACACACACACACACACAAGAGGCTTTGTTGGGAGAGCACATGTTGAAGAGACGGAGCGCAGCAATATTTCTGGGAGCAGTTCAAATGTCACAAGGAAGAAGAGAACAATTCTCCTGAGCTGTTTTTTCCTGCTGCAACAATTTCCCAGACACACACACACTCGCACACTGGATTGGCAGAAGCATTTCCACGTGAAACAGTAACACAAATTTGTTGTTTTAACTCCTGGTTGGAGAAGTCTGTGTGTGTGTGTGTGTGTGTGTGTGTGATTTACCTGCAGTGCACAGTAATGGGGTGGTTGCCAGACTGCTGCTGTTGTTTCTGCACCGCAGCAATTATGTTGATCATGCCTTTGCCGTCGGTGGGGATGCCCACCTCCGGCCAGCCGTGGAAATGGAACTGACGCACGGCTCGAGCCTTGTTCTCCTGGAGAGAGGACGAGGGGCAAAAAGGAAGAGATTAGGATTTGTTTTATAGTTAATACTGCAAAGCTCACTGCTGGTGTATAATCAGGGCTTCAAAAGGCACAATATTAATTGATAATACTTTTGCCATCTCTCAACCTACAGTGTGTTTGTATTTGGAACATCCGCTTGTTTCATTAGCCGTGTTTCTTTTCAATTGGCAAGCAAATTTTTGAAATTTCGCAAAAAAAGAAGGTTTTCATCAACTGGTTTGGAGCGAATAAACTCGACTACAGCATAGTTTCATCAGAAGTTGGCGCTATAGGCTTGCATGGTTGTATTAGTAACTAGTAATCTAGAACAAGTTGGCTTGGCCATCTAACCATCTACGAGAGAATAAGAAGAGAGGTCTTCAGGGATTTGTTTCAGTTCAGCAAGTTTTGCTTGTTCTTTCATGTCAGCTAGTAATGGTCATGTTTCATGTTGTCCAGAGATGAGTATTTGCATGTTATGTAAATACTATCCAAGAAGACGGCGACAGCAGAAACAGCTGATCAGTCATGGGAGTTAAATATTTGTTCATTAAATAACCCATTTAGTGTATCAACTCTAAGCCTAAACACCTTTTTTTCGTAATTGAGAAAGTTATATCCAATTTTTCTGCTTTTCTAATGCGGTACTTCAAAATGCAAATAAAAATGTGTTGGTGGAAAGATGGCTATTGAGTCGTTCCTTACCCTGTTGTTGGTGACCAGGAGGTCACGCACCGTGTAGCTCTCGCTCTCCTCCTCCCTTTTAATCTCAATGGCGATGTCCCCGTAGACCACCAGTCCATCACTGGGCCAGTACTGGGCACACTTTTCCTGCAGGGACCCACAACGGAGACGGTCAGATTACCACGCTTAATGACATGCTATCTATCTATCTATCTATCTATCTATCTATCTATCGATCGATCGATCGATCTATCTATCTATCTATCTATCTATCTATCTAAAATCCACCATGTTTGCTGGAAATAAACTTCCAGTTCTGGCCACTGAGACCCCGGGATCGCCGACAATCCTGATCGACATTACTGTCTTTAGGAGGCTGTAGCAGGATCAGTGTTAAAGCCATGAAACTAGAAAACCGAAGGAATCTGTTGGTACCACCTATGTCACGTTAACTTGTTGGGAGGCTAAATAGCGCTCAGATTAAGCTAAATTTTGGCGAGGGAAAAACTGGCATGACTATTTTCAAAGTTAATCTGATTCATGACTAGAACAACTTGACACACAGTGCTGAGCTGCACCTCAAATTAATCTTCAGGTTCCCAGCTTTCAGATGATGTACACCACTACTATGTAGTATAAACTACTGACCTGCTATCTCCCCCTAAAGACCCCCTGTACCCCATCCAGAACAAGTCTATTGTGGGTCTCTTAGGGTTAAAGATGATTTCCTGGTATGACTGTTCAGCTTACAGACACTAATACATCACATTTTCTTAAAGATCTGACATGACGAAATGCTGGAAAACCACTAAAGATCAAGACATTCAGATCAGATTATTACCATGTTATACAAGACCGGTGGCGTCAAGTTATCATTGAGTAAATCATCTAATATCAATATTCTATTTCAGCCAGTTATTGACCTGATATATAATACTAGTGTTTGTATCCACACACACACACACACACACACACACACACACACACACACACACACACACACACACACACACACACACACACACACACACACACACACACACCTGCCCTCTCTCCTCCAGCTCAGTGAGCATGACTATGGAGCAGCTCCTCCACTCCCAGATCATCCTCCAGAAGTCCTCGATGGTGTGCTGCAGCGGGCCCTGGCTCGCCATGTAGGAGTCCTTCTGGCGGTAACCCTGTGGCCAGACGCAGGAAATGACAGGAAGTGATGTCCACGGAGGGATGAATGAATGGAGGACACAAAAATAAACAGCAGAGAGGCAGACGTTAAACACCCGATCGATTGCTTGCATTAATGAAATGAAACGATCCACTCTGGTCCAGGTGCTTTTACACTCACGTCAATGAAAGAGGCATTGACGTAGTCGGTGTTCTCCTCTCCTCGCTTGACTGGAATGATCACTCTGTTGAACTCGTCTGGTGGAAGCAAGGACAAGCATTAACCTTGACTCGATGAGAAGCTTTAAGAGTCGACTACACATCTGCAATTTCATCATGGCGTTCATCACTGTGTGTAGCCACGATGATGCTGTATAATCACACACAGCTCAGCGGGGATATAACTACACCACTCACATGGGATGATCTGCAGGACTCGGTTCTTCTTCATGTTGGCGGGCAGGTTGCCTGTTCTCATCTTGTCGTTCTGAATCTTGATGGATGTCAGCTTCTGGAAAGAAGGAGACTTAAGATTAGGGCAGTCAAAGTTAACGCACTGATAGAATAATTAAATTAAATTCCCTTTAACGCCACTAATTTCTTTAACATGTTAATGCAACTTGTACTCTTGCAAGCTAAAGTGAAGATCGGCATCATAAAAAAACTCCAAACTTACACTAAATTCTGGCGAGGAAAAACTGGCATGACCATTTTCAAAGAGGTTCCCTGACCTCTGACCTCAAGATATGTGAATGAAAATGGGTTCTATGCGTACCCACGAGTCTCCCCTTTACAGACATGCCCACTTTATGATAATCACATGCAGTTTGGGGCAAGTCATAGTCAAGTCAACACACTGACACACTGACAGCTGTTGTTGCCTGTTGGGCTGCAGTTTGTCATGTTATGATTTGAGCATATTTGTTATGCTAAATGCAGTACCTGTGAGGGTTTCTGGACAATATTAGTCATTGTTTTGTGTTGCTAATTGATTTTCAATAATAAATATATACATACATTTGCAATAAAGCGAGCATATTTGCCCACTATCATGTTGATAAGAGTATTAAATACATTTTCAACGATCAATCGCAACTAAATATTCCAATCGATTGACAGCCCTACTTAAAATATGTCAGATAAACTTCAGATTAGAGGATGTCCGATAGTGGATTTTTAAAGGCTGATTTAATGACGTCAGTTTGGAGCAGGAAAAAGCCATAGCTAATTAATCGGCCGATACCTTACCTTCTCTTTTGGAGATTGACTCTATCAAACTTGAAGTAATAATTAGGCCTACCTAAATAAATAGCTTATTATAGGCGTTATATATTTGAGAGATAGAACTTTTGTGGTGAGAAATAAACTGAAAACGGGTCAGATATGACAAACCATTTGTCTGCTTGTCGCAAAATCAGCTGTTCACCAGAAATGCAAAGGTTTAGCCCACGTTTTCTAACCCTATCAGCAGAAATGCGCTGAAGGTTTTTGGAGTTTTTATGGAGTGGAGAATTGCTTTCTGAAAAAAAATGATCTCTGATATAGTCTACACTGAAAAACCTAATTCAAAGTCGCTCGTGCATTCATTGCTGGAGTGCCAGCGCTTCCCTCCTTCCCGACACACACACACACACACACACACACACACACACACACACACACACACACACACACACACACACACACACACACACACACACACACACACACACACACACACACACACACCTTGAATTCAGCCTCCAGACCACTGCAGCCAGCTCCAGGTGCGGGGGCGTAGAGTTTGGCCAGGTGGGACTCCAGAGAGGTCACCTCTAGCTCCGTGTCTCCGTACAGGTAGTGCTCTAACAACGCCTGGAAGATGAACACGTACTGCATCTGTGGAACAGAGAGAAGGCAAGGCAAGTTTATATATTTATATATATAGCACATTTCGGCAACAAGGCAATTCAAAAAACCTTTACATAAAACATCAAAAACATTGAAACAAAGTGCAAAAGAAACATTATAAAAGGACATTTAAATACAATTCAATCCAGCCAAAATAGAATAAGACAGGTATAAAATGCAATAATAAAAGTTACAGTGCAGTGTAACTTTGCAGAGGAAGATGGAGAGCAAGTGGAAGTAAAAAAAACAAACAAACGTTGCATCATGGGAGAGACTGGGAATTCAGTTGTGTCAACACTGGACTTACATCAGTCTGGACCATCTGACAGCGCTGGGCTCTGATCCTGGTGACGAAGCCGAACACGTCCACCTTCCTCTCCGTGTTCATCATGTCCAACATGGCATCGATCACAATGAAGGTACCCGTCCTCCCAACGCCGGCACTGATGCACAGAAACAGGACATGTTGTGAGTTGTCATGCAGACAAAAGACGCACTAAACTAAATAGAGCAAAAGAACGCTTTGATCCACTTACCTACAGTGGACCACGATGGCCCCGGCATACTGCGGGTTATAATTCTTGACCTTCTTGAGGAACTTGAGCATGCCGATCGGGGTGAAGGGCACCCCGAAGTCCGGCCAGCTGGTGAAGTGGAACTGGGTGACGAGCCGCTGAGGCTTCTTCCCGGACACATCTCCCACCTGAGACGCAAATAAAGATGAGTGTCATCTAGGTTCTCACGAAACTTAAATCACAGCACATCCAAAGTTTCACATCTAGTTTTAGTCTGCAGTGTGCCCTGATTTTAAAAGACCTTTGTTGATACACACTACGCCAGTGTTTCTCTTGTATGTGTGGAGGGTAAACACAGAATAAAACATTATATCCTGGTACAAACATTAACAGGATGCAACCCGGTCTCGCCTCGGAAAGGCGTATAAATAGCACAACATTACGTCATGAGGATGCTCTTTAGGCTTTTTTTCCTGCGTGTCATTTGTATGGCACGCAACAAAACTACGGTAACGTCCGCAGTTAGGTTTAGGCAACAAAAATGCCTAGTTAGGTTTAGGAAAAATGTCATGGTTGGGCTTAAAATAGGTACATAAACTAAGTAGAATATGTCCGAAAACAACGTAACAAGTATGGAAAACCCATCGCAAACGTTCTTAAAGTAATATATAAAACAAAACACCGGTCTCCTGGTTGAAAGTCCTGTGTTTGTTGGACCCATCCACCTCCCCTCCCGCCTGCCATAAGCAGTTGTACACACGTTTTAATCCTACGTCACTAGCTCTGACTGTAGAATGCATTTACATTTCAATCAGTACAGACTACATGGTGTGCAAATAACACACCAAAAGCAAGAAAGGCAATTTTTTTATTGGACGCTTAATACCTTGCGTGCTATTGTGTCATTCATACACGTTTTTGTGCGACGGGGCTGCAAGATATTACCTGCTGGATGCAGAACTTGCGGATGGTGTAGTCCACCAGAACCATTGTGTCTTCCACAGACACGCGGATGTTCCCGTATGTCCAACAGCCCTGGTCCGGCCAGTACTGGGCACACTTACACTGAAAAACAGAGAGTTTATTTAACATTAAGCAAAGCTGTGTGGAATAACAGCCTCAATTTATTTCAGTTATGGGGAAGAAAAATGGTGATAATACAGATTATCAGAAATGAATGATAATCTAATGATGTTGTATCTATGACAGAATAAGTATAGAGGAAGAAGCAGAGGTGGGACCAAGTCATAGTTTTGCTAGTCACAAGTAAGTCTTTGCACTCAAGTCCCAAGTCCTAAACTTTGAGTTTAAAGTCCTAACAAGTCATAATGCACTCTTCACCAAATCTAATACCATTTTAACAACAGAGTAACTGACTGCCAAACTGGCGCTCAGTAACGTTAGTTCATGGTTTTCTCCGTGCTGTTAGATTGGTTCACACAAAGTGAATGTGGGGAGTTATGTGAGGGGTCACTTGCCACTCAGCAGGCCGGTTGGGTTAATCATCTCTGAGGAGGAGCAGCTGTGGAGCCTAATTGTCTCTGATGAGGATCAGGTGGTTGAAGCCTATATGTACCCCTGGTTTCAGTGCTCAGGTGCTGACTCATTGTCTCTTTTGCAGAGGTAGAGTGAGAGTGCTGTCCTGTTTTTGCTCTATCTGTGGGATTCGCTCACCATTTAGTTCTATTCTCAGAGCTTGAGTCTTTCAGAGTGGGTTAGGTCTGTGTGCCCTGCCTTCGCTGGTTCTTTTGTTTCATTTATGTTCTAGTCAGCTGCTCGGCAGTGGTGTTTTAATTTGAGTCTTTTCAAGATACATTGAGTGTAGGGAGCCTTCCTTTTAGGCCTGTTTTCATTTGGTGTTTCCCCTCCCCCTTTAAATAGCTTACGATGTGACTTTTAGATTCCTCTGGTCCGCAATTGCGTCCTTTTCCCCCGTTCCCCTGCCAAATTAAGTGTGAGATAATCAAATGTAAGTCCCGATAATATTCACAAAAATAAAGAATCAAGAGTTCAACAAAAACACACAATTTTTCGGGGTTTTAGCAATAAACAACAAAAGATAGAAATTCAGTTTGTTCAGTTTAATTCAGTTTTTTTACCCCACGAGTAAATCCTGTTCCCGAATAAATCAATAAAGGATCTCTCAAAAAATAAATAAACCCAACATCTCTGACGATATCGGAGTCTTTGTGCAAGAATTTTCAAATCAAAAGGCTCGAGTCAAAGTGAAGTCACGAGTCATCGGTGTTAAAGTCCAGTTGCAAGTCTTTTTTTTATTATTATTTATTTTTTATTATTTATTTTTATTATTTGTCAAGTCGAGGTTGAAGGTGATTTTGTTACCTTCTGCTTTCAAACAGGGTTTTCCACTTTTTTTACATCTCAACTGTGGTTGTATATTCTATACAAAATGCACACACGTGTCCTTTCTAAGCTGTTGTATGATGTTATAAAAAAACATGCATCGTCATCCCTCCTTGCTCTCTTACCTCTTTCCTCTCCTTCAGATTGGTCACCATGACGATGGTGGCCGTGTTCTGCTCCCAGATCATCCGCCAGTAGTCATTTACTGTTTCCTCCTTCGGTCCTGAGAGACGCAGACAAGATACAGAAACTCAGAGAGGACGAGTAATGAGTTAATAATCAGGTAGTTTGTTTCTGCAGACACAATCCTTACCTTGAGCTGCAATAAACTTATTCTTCTCTTGGTAACCCTGCGGAAGAAAGAAGAGACGTTAACATGCAAAATATATTTTTAAAGCAGAATTGTTTCTTTTGTGGCAAAATGCTTTCACTTATACACACGTTAATAAAGGAGGCGTTGATGAAGTCAGAGTCTGGGACTCCCTCCAGAGATGAGAGATGCACCCTGGAGTGATCGTCTGAGGGAGGAAACAGGAAACACAACGAGAGAGGGAATGACACTACTGCACTACATCTTAAATTTAACTCAGTAAATCACTTTGATTGTCAGCTGTCTGATATTTACTACGACTGTTCTGGTAAATGTTTCTTGAAATAGCAGATAAGAGCTCGGTGGCGTTGAGTGCTGCTTTATTAACGTCAGTCAGTGTCACAGTGTGGTGGGTTCTGCTGTCGCTCACATGGAAGGATGTTGACATATCTGTTCTTTTCTTTATTCTCTTCCTTGGAAGCGGCGTCACATGATGCTTGGATGGGGCAGACTGGCAGCGCCTAAACACACACAACACACAAATACATTTAGATACCAGGGAGGAAGAGCAGACAGATCAGCTTCAAATCTCTCTGTGTGACCAATATCATCACTCCTATTTAAAAATGAAATACTGTTGTCATGTTAACAACACACATATTTTAATATTGTGTAAATAATCCAGCGCCTTTTGTACAGTTATGGTTACAAACTCTCTCTCCACATGTATTTTGAGTGTAATTTATTTGCCAAAAAAAAGAGACAAAATGCAAAATAAACAAAGTTAAAAATGAGTTTGACTGATGGCATTTTTTTTTAAAAAAATGTTCTATAGATATCGCAATAATAATGTTATTGTGAATTCTTTTGGACTCGATGATCGTGTAGTAAAAATCAAACATTTTGTGTGAATGTGCTGCAACAATAGGCTGATTATCTGACAAATGCAATCAGGGGAGATCTCTAGAGCTGCAGCTAACGATTATTTTCATTGTCGATTAATGCACTGATCATTTTTCTTGATTGATCGATTAGTTGTTTGGTCTATAAAATGGGCATTGATCAACATTTTTCATCAGTATCTGACAAAGATGACGTCCTCAAATGTCTTGTTTTGTCCACAACTTAAAAGATATTCAGTTTACTGTCATAGAGGAGTAAACAGTTGGCGATTAGTTTACAACTAATCGATTAATCGTTGCAGTTCTTGAGATCTCACGATTGTATTGGAACTTAATTTTTTCAACTGTTTATTATTACTGTGCGCTAACTAGACTCCCCCAACTGCCCCCCGAACTCTTTCGAACTTCGCTCTAGCTCCGCCGCTCTAACTGGCTTTGTTTGCGGGCGTGCCAAACTAGCTGTTATGCAAATGCGTTACTTGGTGACATCACCACGTTACGGAAGAAAAAGGCAAACTTCAAGCGAGGTGTTTCAGGAAGTTCAGGAGAAGTGTTTCTGTGGGGGAGAGTAACTCCCTTTGGACTTTTGTAACTTTGCAGAACTTTTACATGCACAAAAAAACACACTAAAGGAAAGGGTTAAAGCTTAAAAGCATAATAGGTCCTCTTTAAATCTAATTATATTTTGTATTTTTTCAGATTTGTTGAACTTCTAATAATCTTTCCACGAACCGTCTGGTGACCGAAATAACCCCGCTGGGCTACTTATTGCCCTGTTTGGGTCTCACTTCATTAGGCTACAGGGATGTGGGTTAAAGGTGAATGCCAGACTCAGGATGTTATCAGACCAGGGTGTGTGTGTGTGTGTGTGTGTGTGTGTGTGTGTGTGTCTGAGTGTGCCATACGTTAAACTCCTCCCTGAAGAGCTTGTTGTCATCGGCCATGCGGCGGTTCATTTCTTCCTCGAGCTTGTCGACGGGAAGGGGCGGGTACTTCCTGTTTGTGCTGGGCGACCGGGCCAATAGCGGGACGCTCTGGAGTTCTGCGCCGCCGGCGGGCAGCAGGAAGGGAGGAGGCAAGGAGGTGAGGAGAGGAGAGGAGGGAAGGAATGGGAGGGGTGACACAGGTGGAGATAAAGACATGAGAGAGAAGGGGGGTATGAGAAAATGAACCATCAAGTTCTGACTTCATCATGTGGTGTCGTGTCTAAAGACGGCCACCAGAGGGCGACGTGAGTCAACACTGTGACTATCTGAGGGAGCTGACTGCAGCCCTGTTGGTTAGGTAATCACAGCGAACAAAAGCCTTCTGCCAACAGTCAACCAGTGAAATGTTATCGGTGAGAGGAAGCAACATCAATCAAGTCTTATCTGAAACAACTCACACTAACAAGTTTGGTCAAGCCGGCTGTACATATTTGCTGATACGACCCAAAACAAATAAATTAGTGCTAAGTGTGTATGCAGTCACATCTGCCGAGACACACAAAAACACACACAGAAACACTGATGCATGTGTGGGTGTTTTTACCTGTGTCATCTGATCTCCCATTGGTCAATCTGAAGGAGTTTGAATGGCTTCCCGCCTGCTTGTACTTCTTGAACCTGTCAATCAATACAGATCAAAGTGCATATTAACACACAGACACACACACACACAGTCTCTCTTTCTCTCTCACAAACACTAACAAATAAACACACATTGCTTTAGTCTCGCAGCTGAATGCCAATCAGCCGTTGCCATGGTAACAGGAGCACCTTAGGCCTTCGCCACAGGTCTCGAGCTATATAGCGAGCAGCAGCGGCAGCGGTGTGTAACATCGACCTGCACCAACCTGAGCATGTAGAGGATGATGATGATGAAGATGATGACCAGCAGGGAGGACAGGGCCACCATGATCGCTATGATCGGCATGTCGTCAGACTCGTCTACATCGGAGACAGGAAGAATAAAATGATTTGTACCACATTTGATTAAAAGAATAAAATCAAAAAGTGTGTGTCAACACTTTAAGATGAGTCAGAGTTTTGGTTCGACGCTGGTGCCAAATTCCATTGCCGTTACCAAATTATTAGCTTATTACACAATTTCACATAAGCTCGGAGTGTTATATGTTAAATGTGGAGGTTTTATTAGCTTACTAATGGGACACATTTTATCAATCAATAATAATGTTTCTTTAATCCGTGTAAAAACCAAAGTTACTGAATGCTTCCACTGCGCACAGCCAAGAAAGAGTCCATCATATATCCACCCATGAAGCCACAACAGAACAAGATATAACTTGTTAATTAGTGAGCTGTTAGGTGGATTTTGGCACATTCGGACGGAGTGAGTTCAGCAGTTTCATCCCTGCTTTTTAAGTCTTTACGCTCAGTAGGGCTGCAACTAACGATTATTTTCGTTGTTGATTAATCTGTCGATTATTTTCTTGATTAATCGATTAGTTGTTTGGTCTATAAAATGGTGAAAAATGTAGATCAGTGTTTCCCAAAAAGCCTAAGATGACGTCCTCAAATGTCTTGTTTTGTCCACAACTCAAAGATATTCAGTTTACTGTCATAGAGGAGTAAAGAAACCAGAAACTACTCACATTTAAGAAGCTGGAATCAGAGTTTTTTTTCTTTTTTTCTTAAAAAATTACTCAAACCAATTAATCAGTTATCAACATAATTGGTGATTAATTTACTAGTTGACAACTAATCGATTAAACCTTTCAGCTCTACGTAAAAAACACAAACATCCAACAGCCTTTTCACTAATTTAACAGCAGGTGGTGATTTTGAAAATCTGTCTCCTGTCAATGTGTTTGTAAGATCAGTATATGTAGATTATATCACAAAATTGATATATATTATTATACTAGGGCGGCAACTGACAATTATTTTCATTGTCAATTAATCTGTCGAATATTTTCTGAATTACTCGATAAGTAGTTTGGTCTCTAAAATGTCAGAAAATGGTGAAAAATGTCAATCAGTGTTTCCCAAAGCCCAAGATGACATCCTCAAATGTCTTTGTTTTATCTACAACTCAAAGATATTCAGTTTACTGTCATAGAGGAGTAAAGAAACAAGAAAAAATTCACATTTAAGAAGCTAGAATCAGAGATTTTGGACTTTATTTCTTAAAAAATTACTCAAACCGATTAATCGGTTATCAAAATAGTTGGCGATTAATTTAATAGTTGACAACTAATCAATTAATCGTTGCAGCTCTACTTTACAGATGCTGTTATGTGGATTTTGTCACATTCGGACGGAGCGAGTTTAGCAGTTTCATCCATGTTTTATAAGTCTTTATGCTAAGTAGGGCTGCAACAAACAATTATTTTCATTGATTAACCGATTAGTTTTGTCAGAAAATGGTCAAAAATAATGTCTTTAAATGTCTTGTTTTGTCCTAAACTCAAAGATATTCAGTTTACTGTCATAGAGGAGTAAAGAAATCAGAACATAATCACATTTAAGAAGCTGGAATCAGAGAATTTTGCTTTTTTTCCCCTTAAAAAATTACTTATTCTGACAAGACAGATTTGTTAACATGTTAGAATGAATGAATGTTGGTAAAAAAAAAAAATAAGCCACGTTCGCAAAGTGACCTTTGCCTCTTTCAACACCAGCCTGCATCTTTCCTTCCCATAATGGTTGTCCATGTTAATATTTCAGTGGCTTTCCGAGTGAAAAAACAAAAACACAAATGGAGATGCGGAAAGAGAGCAACAGGCTGTCCTTTGGAGCGAGAAGATAAATCACAGTTTAACTGAGGCTCGACCCTCTGCTTCTATCACTGCTTATACCCAAGATGACAGCAGACAGCAGTGATGGTAGAAAATACTAAAATATTTACGACGAATTCTATATGATTTATTTAGAGTGTAAATATTATACGCTTTTCTGTCATAAAGCAGAGAGTGTGTGGTGTTGCTGACTGCTGAAAAAGCACTGTGGTCACATAAGTGTAACACTCCAAATTAGATATTACATGGACCAAGTTATCTATTCTTTGTGATGATTACAATAGCTGACCAATTTGTCTATGTTTCCATCGTGAGGCGAAGGCAATCCTATCCTATGGTCTTCCTGGTGACCTTTCACTGTTAACACAAAGGACTTGATGATGAGATTTGCCTGAACAACAACAGGAGTTTGGTGCACAACAAAACTGGCTGCCGTTTGTGTGCTGATGACCGGCCTGGAAGACACAACAAAAGAAGAGATTCCTCTAGAAAAAACTGCACCGTGGTGGTGGTGGTGACAATGCAATGACAAAATCAGCTGTTCCACGGGCCCGACTCAAAATTCAAGAAGGCTCTTAACGTTTACAGACAAAAAAATATGCTGCAAAAGAACGCATCATTTGACTTCATATGCACTTTCCGGGGGGAAAAGTAGTTTGGAACGCCGCCCGGTTATGTTGCATTTTCAGGCACAATTCCCAGGACTTTTCAGTGTTCGAGCTCGGACAATGTGTACATTGAACGGAGCGGGAGCACAACGGGGCGGCGGGGATCATGTGGAATTGACGCAGCCTTGACGAATCTAATAGCATCTAGAACTGCTCACAGCGCTCTCCACACAAACACACAAGCTCCACAGACGGCCGGAGGGAGACAATAGAGGCAATTACATAACACCTACGAACCCAAAGTGATTATGTAATGGACATACCATATTAGCAGTGCAGGCACATCTGTTGTTATTTATGTTGACCAGCTTCTCCGCAAGTCCTCAAATACACACTCTAAGGATTTAAAGCAAATCTTGTTTAACCGACGACGAGGATGATTCACAACGTACCTGCTGTTATTGTACTTGATAATAAAAAAACATCTTTCCAAATCAATCAGCTACATTCAGTAGTGATTTGTGTATTTCTCTTGAATCATGTAATATGAATAATTAATGTCAAAAAGAAAGGGGCGTGGGTCGTGTTTCACTTACAAGGATATTACTAGGATGGTCAGTGCACAGACACATAGCTGGTAAAAAAACATGAAGCTGAATAATACCTGAAATTTCAAGTATTTTTCTTCAGCTTTAAAGTGTTGGAGTCAACCGTAATGCGAAAAAACCTAAACTTAAAAGTAGTATTTCATGAAATGGAGACGATGCATATAGAAATCAGGGCTGTCAAAGTTAACGTTAAAACCTAAAGAACTAGTCATACTAGCTTGTGTGTAAGAAGGTTAAATAACGATTCTAACTCCTGCTGAATTTTAGTGAGGAAAAACTGACATGGCCATTTTCAAAGGGGTCCCTTGACCTCTGACCTCAAGATATGTGAATGAAAATGGGTTCTATGGGTACCCACGAGTCTCCCCTTTACAGACATGCCCACTTTATGATAATCACATGCAGTTTTGGGGCAAGTCATAGTCAAGTCGGCACACTGACACACTGACAGCTGTTGCTATCAGTTGGGCTGCAGTTTACCATGTTATGATTGGAGCATATTTTTTATGCTAAATGCAGTACCTGTGAGGGTTTCTGGACAATATTTGTCATTGTTTTGTGTTGTTAATTTATTTCCAATAATAAATATATACATTGATTTGCATAAATCAGCACATTTGCCCACTCCCATGTTGATAAGAGTATTAAATACTTGATAAATCTCCCTTTAAGGTGCTTTTGAACTGATACAAAATACGTGATTAAATATTTTAATCAGTTGACAGCCCTCATTTACAGTCATGTGGCTCAGTGTTATGAGGGATTTGTTAGTGTGACTGAGGGAAAGATTCACAGTAACTGTGTTTTTCTCATCTTGGGCTATGTCCAAAATCACTCACGACTCACTATATGGTGCCATTTTGTAGTGCTGTCCGAATGTATAGTGAGAATTATTACACCCTAGATAGTGTACTCAGAGTATCCCACAATGCATCGTGAAAAATAGTGGACAACGATGGTCACTAACGGAGTGCTATACCGCTATGCATTGTGCTGAAGGAAAAATAGCAGACGGACGAGAGGAGAGAGAGCAGCGGGTTGAGACAAATCCATGAGTTATGGTGTGAAAATAATATATTTAATGTGAGCAGAGCATCACAACATAAATGACCACAAAGTACTTTGTATTTATTAATTTGTGAAAATATGCTTTCATTCATAACAGCAGCACGTCACCGCTTTACTCCCTCTGTTGTTACCTTTCACAATAAAAGCTGCATCACTGCTTACTACTGGGAAGTTAAATTCACTCACTTTTAAAATAGCTTACAATATTTATTTATCACAAAAATACATGTCAGTATTTATTATGGATGGTCTGGCTTATAGTACGTAGTGTAGTTTTAGCGAGTGAGTGAATGATTTCGGACACAGCCTTGGTGTGTTTTGGAATGAAGGATGAAAACGGGAACATTTTTGTTTTGTTAGCCAAACACACCATCTCATCAGAAACCGCTTCCTTTGTGTAGAACAGACCATATTGTGTTTGTTTTCCTCCATGATGTAAATCATGCAGATCTCCTCTAATTTTGTCCTCGGGCTTTGTGGAATGAGTTTCATTTAGCAGCCAGCCCATTATTACCAAAATAAATCCAACAGGTCCTGACTATGACCTTTCTCTTACATGTTGATGATTTGCATTTTCCACCTTCTTTTTTTCAAGCTCTGTGATATGGAGTCACACTGTGTGATCCATATTCAAATATTATTTAAATCAGTTGCGCCACATTTGCATGTGAAATTGAGGATTTGAAGCCAGGTCGCCTGCATACTGATCAGAGGGACAACCTTCATTTCAGTGAGGGTTCATATTGCAAATAAATGGGACAGGGTATTAATAATTGTCATGAAAGGAGTGTTCTATATTGCGCACTGCCATAAAAGAGTGTTTTTCCTCCCATGTAATGAATCTGATATCATGCTCAACCCCTTTCAGCTCAGGAAATGATTATGTTCTCTTCAAATAGAGAGACTCAGCCGTGGTGTCACCTTTTAGGGCAAAATTATCCACAAGATGGCGGTTTGTTCACACAACAAAACTAATCTGTATAGTTGCGACCGGGAAAAAGAAAGAAACAAACACATAATGCTAATTCACAGAGGGTTCTGTCACCTACCTATTGTGCTCTGCAAGCTAAATGGTGTTATATGGCAGCACTATTGTGTATTTAGACTGACAGATTTAATCATTTGAATAGTTGTTGAAACAGAATGATGTCAGATTTAGTCAAGTCGGTTTCTAGGAAGCCGCTAATGTTACAAAACACATCACAAACAGTTTGCGGAAGGCGCACAGAGCAGGTGAGGTAGTATATTTAGTGAGCGTTAATGAACGTTATGTAGAATACTAAAGGTTTTGAAAGATACGTGGTATAATAATGAGTATAACAAGCGAGAAAGTCCACTAATGGCGGGCAGGTCAAACAAACACAGGACTGTCTCCCAGGAGACCACTGTTCGTGTCCCGTGTGAAAGTAAAAGTCAACGTTCACTTAACAGTCATTTTATTAATTCTAACCAAGTTGTGTTGTTGCATTTTTTGTTTTGTTTCAATTTACAGTTACCGTGTGTTTAAAACTGTTGAAAACTGCGGAAATTTTGTTTCCCTCGAAACATAATTAAAGATGCAGTTTAGTTGAATGGGAACGTAATTTTGTATGGGACAAGGGGTCATAATATAAAGGACAGAGGGTTTCGTATCCTGTACAGATTGTAAAGCCCCCTGAGGCAAATTTGTGATTTGTGATTTTGGGCTATACAAATAAAATTGACTTGACTTAACAGGGTTGTGCATCATGTAAGGGATCATGTACAGCTAGCCGGTCATTGTTGTGAAAGAATCCCGACAGGGCGAAGCTGCAGCCCGACGCGAAGCGGAGGGGTCTCTCATCGCCCTGAAGGGAATTCTTTCACAACAATGACTCGCTGGCTGTAAATTATCCCACTTATTACACGGCTACTCACTGAAGAAATCAATATTTTGACACAAAAGCGGCCCGCTAGAGTCCGACATCTGAACTCCGCCCATAGTAACAGTCTGTTATACAGAAATTACAGACCGCAGAACGCTGTGATTGACCAATCAGAACCCAGTGTTCAACACAGCCGTGTAATAACAATAGCTAAATTATTGACTAATTGTGTCTGTCTCTATACATACCACATGGCATATTTTAAATAACCAAAACCAGTATAAACAGGGCTAACCAACACTTTTTTTATAATTGGCATTTCATAGTAATTGTAGGCACTAACACAAGAGAGCTGGCAAACACATTTATTATACAAGTGTTGCTGAAGTATTGACCTCTTTAGTCTTCTTCCCTTCTCCATGCACATTGGACATAGGTGAAGTTTTGCCAGAAATCCCTTCTTTACTTCTGTAGTTAATCTTCAACAGAAACAAGTTAGTGAAAGCCATCTAACGTTAGCAAACAGCATTATCAGAATCATGGAGTAAGACATTGACCCCAGTTGTCCAGAGTTGTGAAGCAAGTGCTTTGTGCTGTATGTTAATGCATGGTCAGGTTTAGCCTCTTGTTAATTATTTCCTTATTAATGAATTGCTGCCTGGAAACCTGTATGAGGACTATTAAAATATAGTAAAAGTTGATGATCGTAACGTTCAACTACTGCGACCCTGATTAAAATGTTGTGCAGAGAAAAAATATGCGCGCCAGTTTCATGGACAACCACAATTCAGGTGTGTTGGCGTCCTTAGTTTTCCTCTCCTCTTGCCTTGACATGGCATACCAGCTGAGACCCGCTCCTTACAGAAAGGTCTGTTTTTATTCCACCGACTGAAGCAGAGGTAAGGAGGGACAGAATCGATTGTTGCGGGCCAAATTGAACCTGTGTCGAGCTGCAGGCAGCCACGAGATAAAGCCTCTGACGCTGTCTGCTGTGTTTATCATCAGGTGGCCTTTTCTGTGTGTGCTATGCTGCGATTTTGATGTGTTAAGTCATAATATGGGAGCCACCATTCTTTGGTGGGGCTGCCAATAAAATCGCAGACAGAGGGGATTATGTTTCATGTCAGCCCATTATTGTTTCCAGCTTCCCCTGTACACTTTTTTTTTCACCTGGAGAGGCCTTTGCCTCGATTTTTCTGCTTTCTCTCCTGCTTTGCCTTGGTCCTTTTTTCAAAGTTTTCAATGTGATGCTCTCTAAATTTGTTTGCTTTTTATTTCATTGTGGGCCTCTACTCGTCCACAGAAGTCCCCCTGTCATTATGCCGAACATGACTCACTTCCAGTTGTGAGATGTGGGTCAAGAGATGATATATGCTTTCCCTTTAATATGGGAAAGATGGAGCCACGGCAGGGCTTGGTTTAATTATTTGCAAACAGAATCATCTATTCTCTCATTGGACCCTGCATGCCAAACAGTACAATGAAACGCCTGTTCCTTTCACCAAAATTAGACGTGCATTTCAGAGAAACACACATGGTTAGAGTTTACTGCTAATCAACTCAGACCTGCCACCATGATTCAGTCATTCCAATAGCCAGTTGTTGGCTGGAATTAACCTATTGATGAAGTTGTACCAAAATAACCAGTTCATTCTGATAAAAAAAAGACATGTTCTGCACATATATTGACCGTCGGTTAGATACACTGTTTTATTACATGCAGTAGATATGCCTTAGTCATCTGGTAGAATTGAAGACACAGCAGCAAAATAGTTTTATTGCTTCTGACTGTCCTCTGCCAAGCCTTCTCCCTCCACCAACAGAGATAATTTGCCACTGCGAGTGTCCAGTAAAACCTTGGCAGCGGATGCTCATACAGTGTTCTTGATCCGCCTTGGACTTGAATATGCCCAGACAGCGCAGTCTCTCTGGCTTGTGTGACCCCTTGCTTGTGGTTTGGTCTTAAGAATGTCTGTCCCGAGATTGCCTGTCCTACCAATAACTCTTGTTGTGAGCCACTACGGATTCAGTGGAGTGTGCTATCTGTGTTACACCAGTCGTTATCTGCCCACCTGTTCCCAGAGAAGGTGGGCAATAGCCTCGTAGCTAATCAGGCAGGCCGTTAGCAGGAAATGACAATGACTCCAGTAATTTTATGGGCACATTTAAAGCTTTCTTCTTTTGAGGAAGACAATGATAATCCCCTCTTTCCGCCCTTGGGCTATGTTTCCGAGCTGACTTAATCAAGTGCAGAAAAGAATCATACCAGTGCCTCTCAAGCATGCAGCATAGATCTCCAGAATGTGTTTAGATGCTAGCTATCCCATGGCTCATTGTACCGACAAATACTTAGAGGAGAGTATTCACTTCTGGGAGTCACTACTTGTAGCTAAAAGTCGTATCCACAGTGTGGATATACTGGATGGACATGAACCACATGTCCCCAGTCAGGCCTCTAGTTGTCTGCCAGTTTTATGGCTTCCTCTTGTCCCACTTTACCTTCAAGTGCGGCCCATCCGCAGTCAACAATGGTGGAAAAAAGGGGCCCTTAAGGCGTAATAACTGTGATTTTCTGTCTGTATTTTCCTATATGAAAAGCCCAAACCATTCAATGATAATGTTCCACAGTCGGAGGCCTCTACTTCACTTCTGCTCTCATCATCCTCCTGACATGGATTCATAAAGGTACATGCATTGAGGTCAATCATCAAGAAACACCTGCCCTTTATGTTGTTGGATGATGATGCAGGCCTTTGTACTTGGTAAACACTTTATTCAACAATTGTCATAGCAACAGCCTGGGTCCTTTCTCTGGCAATGTACTACTCAGGATGTATGCTAAGGTGTATTTCCAGCTACTTCACCACTGCCTTTTTAAAATTGATGGTACTGTGCTTTTATTCCCTATTGTCATGAAAAGTGACTCTAAAATTAAAAAAAATAATCAGCCTACAAGGACCACACAATTAGTTGTCAAATATAATATATAATATAATGTAATAATAGAATAAGCTTGTACAGTATGGCAGTAAGATAGCCTACTCTACCACTTGCACACAGATATAGGCCTACATTGAATTTATTGGTGACCCAATGGCTCACAAACAGTATGAAGGAAGAAGATCTTTTCACTAGAGATTAGTCGATGGACAGAACAATAATCACCAACTATTTTGATAATCAATTAATTATTAAAGTCATTTTTCATGCAAAAAAAAATGCAGAAAATTGTGTTTTCAGCCTCTCAAATATGGATAACTCCTGTTTTTTATATCCTATCAAACTGAATATCTGTATGTTTTGGACATTTTATAAGCCAAACAATTAATCACTTAATCTAGAAAATAATTGTCAGAGTAATCGATAATGAAAATAATCGTTAGTTGCAGCCTTACTTTTCACACATGTATCTTAACTAGGAGCTCTTTTTGACTACGTAGCATGGCTTGATTCATCCCCTCAGAGAGCCCTTAGTTTTATTTCAACTCTAACCATGTCTTCCATCCACAATGTATATCAGATAATACTGAGAAACATTGTCTAAATGCAGTGTAAAACTAGGAAAGGCCACCTCTAATTAGCCTCCAGTAAAACGGTCTCTCAAATGAGTCCCCCCAGGATATGTTTTGCAAACATAACACTGGAACATTGAAGGTTAAATTTCCATTTTCTCGGTGACCTATATTCATGGAGTAGTACTGTACATTCAGGGCAATGACAGCTTTCAGCAAAGCCTAAAGCTGTTGGTTATTACAATAGGCTGATTGGCTGCAAGCTACAAACCCCCCTAAGTAATGGCTAAATGGGAGCACACATTGAAGCTGCCTTGGGCTACTAGATAACAGCACAAACACCCCGGTACTGTATGTCTTTTGCAGTTCTAGTTCCCTAATGTTTTTGTCAGCCCTTTGGCTCTTAGCACCTGAAACAGTCGACGCTTAACCGGCATCAGCCTTCTCTCTGTCCACAGTACACTACTGAGTATACTCACATTTTGTCTTTTTTTATTTTAAAACCTGTTTTTTTAATGGAAAAACAATGGTTCTGGTAACATTTCAAGACTTAGTTTTGTAGTTTGAGGCAGATTGAGGCAAAATTAAGGCCAGATGTAGCATTGGTGTGAAGACACGGGGCACCATCCACCTAGAGACGCTTTCACTGCTACCATTATTTTGTCATTAAAGCAACGTTTAACTTTTGAGCAGCGTGATGTCCTTCAGTGAGAGCTTCCATAGGCATTTTCTCAAAAACAACATGATTGGGTGCAGATAGCTTAACCCTTTCATGGCTGTTTGGCATCTTTCATAGAGGTTTTTTTGTTACTGAGGATTGTAAATTCACCTAAACTACATCTTATCCAGAATAAATCTGAATAACCCACCTGAACCAAGCACATACACAGTTTTCGTACCAGGTCCAGGCAAAAATAGTTTGTATGTTGGCTTTGTTCCTTGTTAGTTCAGCGGCTGTGTTGGTTGAGATAGAATATGACATAACAATGCAGGTTTCCATTTCCACAATCTGGTTTTGACTCAAAGCAAATTCCATAAATATTGGAATATATTCAACGTTTTTATTCATTTTATTGTATCTGTTTTTCTTAATGTTTGCTGTAGTTAATATTGGAGGTTTATTTGTTGCAGCACATGATCACTACATTGTTTGAATGTAGTCATGGATGAGATACATACAGTTTGAGCTGTGCTATTTTGTCAGTATTATCCTGTACAAGAGAGTACTATTCTGTATGTTTGGCCTCTTACAGCTGGTATGCATAACCTTTGTTCTCTAATGATACACAGTGCACCAATTGGGAAACATCTGTAGTAACGACGAATAATTGAGGAATGCAAAAACATTCATTGTTGAAGAGTTTTTAGTGTAATTTAATTTTCTGTCGTTGAACTTCAGCTATTGGATTGATCTATTTCAATGTTGAATTTCCAATTTCATATGGCCACCCTGTATACGTCAGGGCTTCTCATTACTAACCCTTTCTATTGGCCTGGTAACGATGTAGACTGCCGTGCGTCCCCTCCAGTTCTTTTAACTTGTCAGTGGTAAATGGACTGCACTATTCTGCCTTAACGATTAATGAACTACCGAACAATTTGCTTAATGAACTACCAATTTGCGTCTCATTCAACACAACACTCGCACAACGATGGCAGCAGATTAGTTTGTTTGTGCTTCAGCGGTACCAGATACTTCCAGACAGTTTGATGCCATTCAGATACTAACGTCGCTTCACTTCTGAGATCGGACAAGATCTGGTATTCTTTTTTTTATCTTTTATTATCAAAAATACATATTTATCAACAATCAATTCATCTATATACAAGTCACCAGTCAAATCAATAACGCCAAATGGTGCAAATACAATTAATAAGCCCAAATATCCCACAACTAGAACATAAACCAGTAAACTCAAACAAAATAAGCTCAAAGAAATCCCCCGAAAATGAATTTACTCAAAAAAACAAACCCATAAATGAGGAACTAATAACTGACTTAACAAAAAGCAACAAATAAACCAAAACAAGTATAAGTGAAATCAAAACCCCAAAATACTAGAAAACTTCAAACAAGCTTACTTAACTATAAAAAAAAAAAAAAAAATCCAAACCATCTATATAAAAGAAAACCCTGCTTATCCGAAATAAAACCCAAAACACATGAGCATATCGGGGGGTATGGTTGTATGTTTTTGAGGCCGTGATGATCCCACCCCTCTCTGCAGAGACACCCACCCTAACTAGTAGAAGTGGATAGTGCAGCATCAGTAGCGGGATCCCTCACTGGCTTCCCACACTAAGGCAGTCTAGAAGCACTACACACAAATGGTTTTGATATTGAGTCATTTCCCTGCAATGGATGAAAAGTGTTTTTCCCCTGTGCCACCTGAGCACCCACAAGAACATTTTTTAAGGACAAAGATGTGAAATTCATGTTTTTTTCTATTCATATTTGTGTTTGTATGTATGCGTGTGTGTGCGCATGCTTATACATCACAGCTTTCACTTCCAAAGTGCCTTTCAGTGTGCTTTTTTTAAATACATTGATTAATGCAAGAGCCTGATTGTCTCATACTGTTCCAGCAAAATACAATCAATTTCTCCGTTTTCACCCATCTATGTTTCTATAAGTCTTGGTCATGCTACATACATCACCGTCCTAGATTGCTCCCGATGCTTTATTCAGCTACTCTGTATGTGGGGGAAGGAGGAGGGGGGATAAAAACAAGAAAATCAGCCAGTTAATTCATCTCCCAGCTCGAAAGTCTCATTACACTGCTGATGAGTTTAAGGATTGCCTGAGGTGGAAAGGGGCTGTGTTTATGGCTCGGCAATCGTGCGTGCCGAGACTCCTCGTCTCATGCGGATGGAAGACAAAAGACATGCCGACACTCCAGCCAAATTAATACTGAACACATCCCTACTTAAATACTTCACGAGTGTACACTTATTTAAACATATGTTTCGAAAGAGATGTTATGTCCTATGAAGTCTTTATGTGGTGGCTGCTAAATGAAGACAGATATGGTTGGTGGGAGAATTGATCTGACCTTTCTCGCCTTGTAAGGGATATGAATCTCTCCGCATCTACTTCATCAGCGTGATATAGGGACACAGGAAATCCTAGTTTAGGCAGTTACATGTAGGTCACAGCACAGCTACAAGCAGAAATGGAACGAGTATATGTAACCTATATGCCCTGCATTTTTAGAAACTATCTAGGCATCTATTTTAGCAAGTAGTTGAAACATACACTGTAGGCCTACATGCTTGTTTTTAAAAATATGTAAAGTAAATTTAAAGAAAAGGACATTCTTATGATAACAATCACAAAATACTATTTTGGGAGTTGGTTGGGTTAAAGGAGTTAATACTGGAATTGGGCCCTTTTTTCACAATTGTTGCCCATGAATTAGGCACCATTCAGACAGTAATGCATTTAGAATTGATTTTCATCACAGGCTCGCAGGTTGACATGTGTTGATCATGTCTGTTTAGTAACTGTACATATTTTGCTGGATTTTTTTATGCATCGGGTTTAGACAAAGAGTTATAAGAAAGTAGTAAAAAACGTGATGTTTGACACAGAAAACATCACATTTCAAACCCCTAGTCTGGCTGCATGTGTTGCAAGCTCACACACCCACTGTCAAAAGGTTAATGCCCGTAAATGCACCTGAACTTTCAGAAATAATACAGCAGTGTGGTATAACTGTGTAAACACTGACACCGACTCCCAGTGTAAAAGAGGTAATGCGTGAGTGGAATAAATTTGGTTTAAGTTGGTGGTATTTGAAAGAGAAAACATTCAGTATACATTAATTATTTCTTTCAGTAGCAAAACAAAGTTATGGTTATTGTGGGTCAGTGAGTTTATGATCCAATACCCCTTGTTTCCTTGAATGCACATGCATGAGTTGCTAAGGTTAGGACGATGGCTCTAACATACCTTTGCTGCATTTATATTGAGGAGTGAGCCTTTAACTAAATAATTCACAATGTGTTCCTGCTACCACTGCCAAATACCTTGTACCCACTGCCACATCTTCCAGTCAGTGAGCCTATTTAATGCAATCAGTTACCTCCCCATCCCTCTGCTCCGCTTCTGTTGTTAGGGAACAACCATAACCAGTCATCTGCGCTGGAAGATAAAACCAATATGCTGAGGAGATGTGACCTACCATCTGACAGATGCCTCTTCAGTATGACTGCTCAGCTTAAAGCCAATCAAGACGAGGCTGGCTGTCTTTTCTCCTCCAGTGAATACATAATTCCCTTCTAAATCTCATCAATAATCAGGGACAGCGATGGCAGCAATTGGCATGATTGCCAGAGTTCACAGAGCAATGCTTGGAAAATGTAAAGGATTGCTGTCTGCGTGGATGGATGGTGTAAATCAAAAACGGAGTGATTAAGGGCCGACATTCCTCATTGTCGAACCACTGGACTGCTGGGTAGTGTGGTCGCTTGGGACCCATGACGCGAGATGTGCTGTCAGCAGAATGGACAGGCATTCTAATTTGTCTTTAGATGTAAGCGAGGGCTAAACGTTTATTTAAAACAAAAAAAAGAACAAGTCTGTGCCAGCTCTTTGAAGTCACCTTAAGTTGGTGTTTAAAATATTGGCAGTGCAGTGATTTTGCTTTTAGTATTCAAGACCCATTGTCTGTGATTGAAGGCAAAACGGAACGTCTTCACCCAGATGTGTCCATGACAAATGCTGAGTAATAAAATATGTGATTTTTTTGTTTTCCTTCTGAACAAAAGCAAGAATATATGCTGTATGTAAATGAAGGTTTTATTCGAGTCATAAGTGGCGATGGGGGGAAACACATGCATCTGCATTAGTTCATCAACAAAAGGAAGAGAGAGAGGCAAACATCCATTGAGTCATCCACCCTCACACTCTTCCCATGAGTCATTCACCACCACACATGTGCAGACGGTTAAGCATTAAAAGACTAATACATGAAATATGCTCTGCGGTCCAAGAGCTAATCTGAACAGAGACAGATTTTAGAAAATGAAATAGCTGAGGAAAAAGTATAAAATCAGACATATGTCTGTGGGAGATCAATGAGATTTACCTCTCAGAAGTTAAGGTAGAACTAATCCTAATTTATGCATCTGTTTTCCTTGAATATGTTAGTGTTTAATTAAGAGCATGGTCAAAAGTTATATTTTATATTCACATTTTTTAAGCATTGTCATAGCTTTTTTACATCATCACAGAGAAAATAAAAGATCCCATTGTTGAATTAGTTCAAACAAGTATTTGCAATTTATATCTGTCAAGTTCTGAGTAAGCAATCTTGTTTAGCGACCGTGTGAGAGTCAAATTCATCTGTGTCAACTAAAAAAAAAAATGTGTCCATACATACAATGTCTCTCACAGAGGGAGCTCTTGAGCTACAAATGGGAACATAGCAGAAAACCCAAATGACAGCAGGGGAAAGAGACTGAGTCTGAGGAAAGAAGAGAACAAAGAGTGACTAAGATACAGAATGAGGAAGAGACTGTACAATCGAAGCAAGATGTTTTGGATGTGAATGTGTAGTAGAGCAGAAAAGCAAAAAATGATGAAGACTTACAATCAAGGCACCTACTATACTTCACTTAGTCCCAGTTGACCTTGATGCTGCTTTAATGAAAGCACACCATCAGTGTCCCTCTGGGATTACTTAAAAATTAGCTTTTTTTTTTTTCTCAGAATGAAATCCCACAAGCATGACAAATAATGTTAACTTAAAGAATACATTATTTTACCTTTTATTTCACTATAGGTAGCAGTACTTGGGGTTGTATTATAGAAAGTAGTACATCGGTAAGCCAAGTCTTAAAGATGGTCTTACTGTTGAGCTGGTGTAGTATATAACCAAAAGGCATGGTATCATAGTGAGTTGGGTGTCTGACCACTAAAGTTCAAGCCACTCCTGACCTTTTATTCCACAGAGACATATAATTGAAAGAAATCCGTTATTAGAGGTCAATGCACTGCTTGTGGTTCCTAATGACTAATTTCCCTGAAACTAAACAAGACTAAACAACTAGTCTGAAACTAAGAAAGCACTCAGAAAGCAGTCAAAATGGAGCACAATTTAATCTATATGTTAAACATTGTGTATAAGAGCCATTTTTCAATAACCAAATCATACTTTAAATGCCGCCGAAATCAGTATGTCCCCAGTGTCCGCTCCGGTCACACCCGGCATGTGGTGTGATATTTGATGAAATGCCAGCGTCAGCCTGCCAAAGTCATAGTTTTTGCATCCCTTATACCTTTAGTATATTTTTGTGCAAGTTTTATTACCTTACATCTTCTCTTCCTCTCTCTCTCTCTCTCATGCAAACACACACACAGCGAGTGATGCAGCACTCAGCCCTCAATCATCTATGAAACGTTAATTGTTGCAGTCCTCAGTCCTAAAGTGAATATTTATTGAAAAAAAGAAATATATAATCATTTCCAAAATTCACAACATGTTTTCATCTAACAAAATATTCTGCTTCAGTCCAAAATTGTTGCCATTTAGCCTTCCAAAAATGACTGTTTCACTGCGGTCAAAAACCTGTTAACTCTCGCGGGGTGGTCTAGCATAACAGCATCATAAGTTATATTTATATAACCACAGTACCACAAAATCATATTTTTCCCATTTTTGGGGGGGTATTAACATCATAAAATATGACGACAGGCATTCAAAGCTTCATTCAAAACCTTCAAAGCTTTAAATTTACAAAAAATGACATTTGATACATCCCTATCTGCTGGCCAATCCAGTGGATCAGGAGAAAACCAGTCTGACTGCTGAAACCCAGCAGGAGCGACTGTTGAGTTCAGATCAGAGCGGAGCTGAGACAGCATATGTCAACATGTAATTTGTATGTGTACATTAATAAAATAATTATATCTTTAACTGACTAATATTTTTGGTGCCAACTAGCAAGGGTAGCATCATTTAATCTAATTTATAATTTACTTAATAAGTTGTTCTTCTCAGTTTTTAAACTCTCTTAGACATCCTGAAGTGTTAATCATATTTGGTACATGTACAAAGACATGTGTTTTAAATCTCCTCTGCCACTAAGGGAAACGGTAATTCATAAATAAACCAGTAGATGAATGAATAACAATCACTAAATGAATGAATCCAGTCTCTGCCATTTTGAATTTTGAAGTGAAAACATATGCTTGAGTGGTGACTTTAGTTTCTGGTTGTATAAACACTGTGGTCAACTTCGGGTCAGTTATGATGGATTAAGGTGGACAAGTTTACATGAAAAAGGTATCAAAAAGGTTCCCTGAGATCCACAGAGAATTATCACCCACAGTTCTCCTCGTGGAACTTTTGTTGCTTTTTTTTTTTGTCAATTTTGGGGGGTTTTCCGGCCCGCAAACTCTGCTCTCATCAACTTTATTTTCCAGCAGCAGGAGGCAGCTCTTTTTAGCTAAAAAGCTAATAAACCCACTGTACATTACCTGCTCAGCACCAAACATCCGACTGACAAAATTAGCCACTAGCTGGTAAACATAGTAGAGCATATTTCAAACTACAGTAACAGACCATATATTTTTCTTGGGAGTTTGTCAAGACTAAAAAATAGAACTAAAAGGAAAACTTGCATTCATCATATGGCCAGAAACACAACTTTAAATGACTGCTAATGTGGCTCTGTGTCTGCTAGTTAGCCTCAGCAACTGTATTAGGTAATAAATGATATGTCAGATGCAGTGATTACCACTTCTTATGTGCTATGGCACACAATGTATACATCTCTAAGTGTGTCTTACCAACAAGGAGTGTGGCATTATTGTCAATGTTAATTATAATACAGTAAACATAGAAATAATAATAAAAATAACTTAATTTATATGGCACCTTTCAATACAATTTACAAAGTGCTTTACATTAAAAACAAAGCGAATAAGAACCAAAACATGTACAAGAAATAAAATAGTTGAAGTAGTTATACTAGATGCCATCGGTTAAGAAAAAGCCAGACGTTAAAATTGAGTTTTATGAAGAGATTTAAAAGAAATCCCTGAGTTTGTCTGCTAGCAGCTGAGGGACCTGGACAGAAAAGGCCCGGTCACCTTTAGTGACAAGTGGAGATTTTTGAACCATTAGGAGGGCCTTGCTGGAGGATCTCAATAGGGAGTTAGTAGATCACAGATATTGGCAGGAGCCTGACCATTCAAGGCTTTAAAAACAAGCAGTGAAATCTTAAAATCAATTCCGACACCTCTTTTTTTTATTGCTCCTGCAAAGCAGACCCAGTCAACACTGCTCTTTTACACAAACCATATTTCCACCGCTTCCGTCATGGCTGTTTACAAGAATCCACCATATGGTTTTCTTTTTCCTTTTTGTTTTTATACATAACTTGATCTTCGCTGTTACCGCTGATGAAGTCGATCTTGTCTTAGTACACATATTTAACCCTCTCGTATACAGAACTTTGAAAATGTTCGACACATAAATGAAGATGATGCCAAATATGTTTAAATCTAAACTTTTAATTTCAGAGCAATCATTCTTATACATTTGAAATGGGATTGCAAAGTGTGTCAAATTAAATTGGCCATGTTGTACTCAGGTGTGTGCGTGTGTGTGTGGGCGTGTATTACCTACGTTGTGGGGACATAAACCTGTTTACACCGTCACATTGTGGGGACTCGCCTTCCAAATGGGGACAAAATGCAGGTCCCCATAACGTAAATCATTCTATTTTAGGGTGAGGACTTGGTTTAGGTTTAAGGTAAGGGTAAGGTTAGGTTAAGGTTAGGGAAAAGGTTAGGATTAGGCAAGTAACAGTTACAGTTAGGATCAGGGGAAGTCTCCAGGAAATGAATGTAAGTCAATGTAATGTCCTCAAAAGTCATGAAAACGCAACTGTGTGTGTGTGCATGGTGTGCCGTGCCGCGCCCTAGGGCTTACACTCTGGTAATGGCTGCTACTACTTCATATTAATTGATGTTGCTATACTTCATTTTAAATATGTAAAAGCTGGTAGTTTTATTTTTGCTTCGTTTAGTAATTTAATTTCTCGGCCCTGCGTTTTGCAGATCTCAGGCCAGTCAAGTAAGATTTTGGGTCTCTTGGTTCTAGAAATGCCAAGTGAAGTGTGTCCCTCGGAGGTGTCAGGTGAAATAGCCTCAGCTGTGCGATAAGGTGCAACTTTGAAGTTGTGAATGAGGTTAGAGGCAGGAGTCAACCTCTGCAGGCTATTATGACTGCCACCCCCCCCCCCACCATCTCTGAGCATCTCTCCTGTCTACTATACTCACACAAGTCACGTCCTCTCTCTGCCTCCACAACTCCTCGTTCCTGTGAGTGCAGTCTGGCTTGTGTTTGACATCACTGTCTGTTATTTACCTTAATCATTATGTTGAAATTACATGTTTGTTTATATCTGCAGTTTTATCAGTCATTTAGCCACTGAGCTAAGTCATTAACAAACTGTAATTAATTGGTTGTTGTACCAGCATGTGTGGCTTTCACAAAGATACCAGAGACGATGCATCTGTTAATTTACCTTGATGGGGACAGAGCTGAGTTTTTTACTCAAAAATATCCTCCAGCTTAGCCATCTACTTCACTCCAAATCTCTCTCATTTCAACAACCCAGCCAGCACTGACGGTATGCGCAAAAAACTGCATAAAAACGGACACTTGGCACCTCCGGCTATGGTCACTCATCTCCCATCAGTATCTTTCATGCACTGAATGCCTTCCCTTTCAAAAACAAACAGGCTCTGCAGCCACCCAGTTGTACACTCCTAACTCATACCTTTCAGTAGTTTGTGTGACACCAGAAACGTATCACAACAATATCACGGGAAAATATATCTTGAGAAAGAGAAATGACCATCTTCAAGTAAGTACATGACAAGCATTTAGATGGTTGATTGTCGGGAGAGAGGAGGTAAACCATTGTGCCCCTGTGAGTTCCCTATTCCTTTTATTGCAGAGGGCAGAGACTCACACATACAGCGCCAGCACATCACCCTGACTGATTTGCTCAGCACTTCCTGGGGGATTGTCATCACCCCAGGTCAATGTCTAAACTTTCCCATGCATCAAAATATATTGTAATTGACTCCATTTGTAATTCCTCCAGAGATCTGGCACTGGGCTGCAGCTCTGATGGCTGCCGAAAGCAATAAAGTCTCACAGACATGACCCCCATTGTAAACAAGGGCCCCTTCCAGAGTGGGAGGTACAGTAAAGTGTGGTTTTTCGGTGTCTGGCTGCACATCAGCTCTTTGGCTCCAGACCATACTTCCATTCAAATGTTGTAATTCCACAATTATGTAGTTCTCATGTCATGTTTTATTCTTCTTGGCTCGTGTGCTCCTACTCCATTATAGATCTTGCTGTTTTAAGATATTGGATGACCCAATAGTGCGAAATAGAGCTTTTCTTTTCAACAGTTTTTATAGATACCAGTGTTGGCTGGGGAGGAGGTGCAGTAAATACTGCATTGCACTGTACACTACATTATATATGTACTATAATGCAGTGTGGTGTAACTGTAATAATTAATGTTACAGCAATTTATATAATAGCACACTGCTAATGTGCTATAAGTAATGTATGAATTCTGTTGTGGTAGAGTAAAGTAACATAAAGGGACTTGCTCACATTTTCTATCAATACAACATTAAATTATATAAATATTAAGTCTGTCAAAGTTAATGTAATAATAACACGTTCGTTTTAACGCCACTAATTTCTTTAATGCAACTTGCAGTTTTTAGGTTGTAACAGGCTCATGTCATGCTAGCTTGTGGGGAAGGAGGTTAAATAACACTCCAAACTTACGCTAAATTTTGGCAAGGAAAAACTGGCGTGGCCATTTTCAAAGAGGTCCCTTGACCTCTGACCTCAAGATATGTGAATGAAAATGGGTTCTATGGGTACCCACGAGTCTCCCCTTTACAGACATGCCCACTTTATGATCATCACATGCCGTTTGGGGCAAGTCATAGTCAAGTCAGCACACTGACACACTGACAGCTGTTGTTGCCTGTTGGGCTTTAGTTTGCCATGTTATGATTTGAGCATATATGTAATGCTAAATGCAGTACCTGTGAGGGTTTCTGGACAATAGTTGTCATTGTTTTGTGTTGTTAATTGATTTACAATAATAAATATATACATACATTTGCATAAAGCAGCATATTTGCTCACTCCCATGTTGATAAGAGTATTAAATACTTGGCAAATCTCCCTTTGAGGTACATTTTGAACAGATAAAAAATGTGTGATTAAATATTTGAATCGATTGACAGCCCTACTACAAACCTAAACTCAAAATCAGCATTTCATAAAGCGAAGCCGATACATATAGAAATCCTCCCTCAACACTGTTTGTTTTCAACCCCAGCTTTTGGCCGTCTGGTTCGTCTGGTTCGGTGGATTCTTGTGGATGACTGGTCAAATGCAGGTGTGTCACGTCAGGATATTTCCAGCGCTGCTACAATGGAGTCTAAAAGCAGAAAAGTGTCCGACTATCTAAAATATTAAAAGGTCGACTATTGACCAGAAAGCTCACTTGCTCGCTCGCTCTTTCTAGCTGTTGCTGCTGCTGCTGCTCTGCCAGGCTGCAGGAATAACACACGGCTAGATGGAGCAACAAAACAAAACCGCTCTGACACTCTTATGTGGTTCTACATCAGTCTGTGATGTTTATGTATTCTAATGAAGTTTTATTGTTGTATCCAAGTACTTTTACTTTAGTTAGGCCCTGGCATCAAAATGTGTCTTGATATGATCTGATGACAAGAGGCGGCGGCTCTAAATACATGCTTCAGTGCACCCAAAATGTGTTGAGAATTCAAACCAAATTTAGGAGGGACGCATTAAAGGACGGACCAGTCTTCTTTATAGTGTGTGCAAAGCAGGAAAAAACCTCCCATACACAGCTGTATACAGCTGCTCTTCCAGTGACAAACAACTTGGATGAGAACAACCACAACACAACAGTCATCAAGTCTATTATTTTCTGTTAAGCAGCGACTGCAGTCTTGCCACAGCGGATATCCCATCACGACACAATCCGCAAATATCTGGGTACAACACACAGGGTCTGAACAGTGCTTTAGTGATCTCCCACACTTCCCTGAATGACTCTGAACAACTACAGTGAACGTGAGAACGGTAACTAAGTGATACCCACGCCATGGTGTGTGGGTGTTTTTCCATTCAAGACAAAATGAGTCACAGCCTCTCCAATCACAACTCAGCATGTCTTTTTAGCTTCATGGCGTCTGGGTCTGGGTCTATTGAGGCTACCGTTGGTGGAGCACCTGGCATCTCTGTGTCTTCTATGATTTGTCCCAGTAATGAATGTAGAAAGGTGCTGCGTGCTTATAGTAAGTTTAGACACAAATGCTGGGTTTCCACCTCCACCACTCCTGGTAATTCCAGTTCTGGGACAACTTTTCAAGGAACTAAAAGGTTCCTACAGTCCATTGTTGTCTGCGTTTCCACCGCGGTCTAAAGATTAGACAAATTAGTCCGCTGACGTATGACAAAACAACATGACATGGGACGAGGGCTTCTGGTGGTCACGGGGGTAAACGTGCTCTGCAGCCGGCAGTTCAGTGTGCCCGTCCTTCATCTAAAAAACACATTGGAAAAAAAATAACCATATGTGTGTCTCCTATCGACCAGTTCACCCGCCGATCTCTCTCTCTCTTTTTCTCTTGGTCTTATTCAAAATTTGCCGGGAAGCGGACAGCAAAGCCTAACTTTACTTTTTATGTTATCAAACAAAGACAAATGCTTTCCTCTCGTCCTAAAATCGGTCCTAAATCAATACTAGAGTACTTCCTTGTTTATGATTGAAGCGGTACACAAGTTGCAACCAGTTGAAGCCGTTGAAGTAGCGGCACTGTGCGTGTGTTTCACCAAATCAGCGACGGTCATTCCTGCAAACCCCACCCTGAAAGTGCCGGTACTTTCAGAAAGAACTACCCCCGACCAGGGCCTTTTTGGGGGGTAAAAAGGCCCAGGAACTTAATTTAGACTAGACTTTGATCAAAACGCAATTAGTTGCTCAAAAGGTTCGAAACTGGGCTAATCCCTTGCTCTTTAACTCTGGGGGTGGTGCTTCAGGGTGGATATTCCCTCCAAAGAAGTCGAGAGAGATTATGTATTCTCACGCTAAACAGACGGACACGCGGTGTCCTGAATATGCACCGACACTCACCGTGTGGGCTCGTGTCCGAGGTGAACCCCATCCCAGATTCTGTGGTGGCCACCGTGTCCTCAGTGACTACATCCTCATCTGGATAATCTGTTGGGGTTTCTGGAGGCAGGGCTGTGGTCTCGTTGTCTCCCCCCGCTGGGGTGGGAGGAGGGGGAGGCTCGGTGCTCGGCGGTGCCTGAGGGGCATCGGTGGGAGCTTCAGGTGAGGGAGCGGGGACTGGTAACGCCCGCCCGGTGCCATCAGGACCCGCTGGTTGTGCATCCCCCTCACCATCTGGGCTCGTGGTTGTTGTTGTTGTTGTTATTGTCGTCACCGGGATGACTGTGGGGGCGAGCGTTGTGGGTGGGCCTGTGGTAAAGTTGAGGGAGGGTGCGACTGGAGGGTCTGTGGGTTTGGCAGTGATATTTGGAGGACCTGGAAGAGAAGAAGACAGCAATATATAATGTCATTCTTCACTGTGAGCTTTTTAAATTTTAAGAAAGTGAGCAAGTAAATGAATTTGGACGTGGTTCGTACTTGTGATGGGGACATGATCCTGGGCTGAGGCCCCGAGGGCGACAACGAGCAGCAGGAGCAGGGGACACACACCCATTCTGCCCTGCAAGCAGGATGCACAACAAAAGGGACAAGAGGGTATTAGTCAAAAAACACAACCTCAAATCTCATTGAAATCAGTTGCTGAATCAAGAGATTCAGGGTTTTACGTGTTGTATAATATAGTTCTGTAACCCTCTATCCTAATCCCACATGCTCATTTTTTGGAAGGTAATACTCTTACATTTGAAATGAAAATGAAATACTTGCATAACGTTAGTCTGTGTGTGATCAACACCGCTTACCTGAAGAAGCGAAGTTGGCATCAATCACTCATTCGCACAGCGTGGTCCTACAACGCAAACAGAACACATCATCATTATTTTTTGCTTTTACAGTCTAGAAAATATTATCATTTATTTACTAAATCTGACTCCTTGCAAAAATCTTTTTTTGCAAGATCAGTATCAGGATGAATAATGTAGGACGGCGTTCTGAGACACACAGGAAGAAATATACGGTCTATTCAGAGACACACGTGTGAAGATGGCATGCTGAGTATTTTCCCTAAAAGTTTTATTAGGGCTTGGAAAATACTTCAATATTCTCTGGCGACTTCCAGTGGAATCATACCATGTTGATATGCTCATTAGGGGTGTAACAATACATATTGATCTGGAGCGATATGTATCGATTAGAGCTGTCAATTAAAGTTGCGATTAAAATATTTAATCAAGATTAATCGCAAATGAATTACACATTTTTTTATCACTTCAAAATGTACCTTAAAAGGGAGATTTGTTAAGTATTTAATCCTCTTATCAACATGGGAGTGGACAAATATGCTTGCCTTCTCTAAATGTATGCATATATCTATAACTGGAAATCAATTAACAACACAAAACAATGACAAATATTGTCCAGAAACCCTCACAGGTACTGCATTTAGCATAAAAAAATATACTCAAATCATAACATGGCAGCCCAACAGGCAACAACAGCTGTCAGTGTGTCAGTGTGCTGACTTGACTATGACTTGCCCCAAACTGCATGTGATTATCATAAAGTGGGCATGTCTGTAAAGGGGAGACTCGTGGGTATCCATAGAACCCATTTTCATTCACATATCTTGAGGTCGGAGGTCAAGGGACCCCTTTGAAAATGGCCATGACAGATTTTTCTCGCTAAAATTCAGCAGAAGTTAGAACCGCTATTTAGCCTCCTTCCCGACAAGCTAGTATGACATGGTTGGTACCAATGGATTCCTTAAGGTTTTTATAGTTTCATATGATGCCAGCATCTTCACTCTAGCTTTAAAACTGAGCCCACTACAACCTAAAAATACCAAGTTGCGTTAAAGCATTAAAAAAAATGAGTGGTGCTAAAACAAATTTGCATTAGCGCGTTATTATGGCATTAACTTTGACAGACAGGGCTGCAACTAACGATTTTCATTGTCGACTAATCTGACGATTATTTTCTCGATTAATTAGTAGCTTGGTCTCTAAAATGTGGTGAAATGATGAAAAGTGTCGATCAGTGTTTCCCAAAGCCCAAGACGACGTCCGAAAATGTCTTGTCTTGTCCACAACTCAATGTTATTCAGTTTACTGTCATAGAGGAGTAAAGAAACCAGAAAATATTCACATTTAAGAAGCTGGAATCAGAGAATTCAGACTTTTTTTCATTGAAAATGACTCAAACCAATTCATTGATTATCAAAATAGTTGCCGATTAATCTAATAGTTGACAATCGATTCATTGTTGCAGCTCTAAAAAAAAACTATAACAAAGCATTGTGCTTATGTTGAATTCAACCACAGCTCTTCTCTTCATCTCAAAAATGTGTTGACTGCGATACATTCATCACCAGCAGCATGACCAGAACAGAATTAGTGTCACATTTAAATTCCTGCAGTAACAGTGAATCAGCACTTAGACGCTCTTCACCAGCTGAGACTGGGACGAGCGAGTCGAGGCCAGAGGAGAAGACAGACTTGGAGAAAGCACGGCGGTGGCCGGGCAGTCGGTCGGTCGGCCTGGCTGACTGTCAGTCTTTCGTATAATCCCAGAGGCCAACAACGCTGTTGTCTCCCTGACTGTTCTGTGATAATCCCTGGAACCTAATCCCATGGTTTTGACCCCTGGAATAATCCAGCCCGTCTGCCTCTGCTTACAGAGATACTCCAGCGCTGCACCGAGCCAAACACCGCAGCGCTAACCACACAAAAAACGATGCTTTACATCAGGGATTATTGCATCAGTGGGCAGAGGATAAATTGGGCGCTAAAAGCTCTAATAGTGCCAGTTGCCAATCTTCTGGTGTTGTGGACTAAGCTCATTCATTGCAGTACTTACACTCTGGTTTTAGCAGAGCGCTGTTTGGCTCCGACTGCAGCCTGAAATGGGGCATGATGAGCAACTTCTGTTGTCAATGAGGATGCTATTAACCTACAAATCCAATTGTTGCTATCCCTCCCTCCCTCCCTCCCTCCCTCCCTCTCTCTCTCTGTGTCACCCATTCATGCATCCATTTAGTCTGCTTCCAAAACAACAACTCATGCCTTCAGGAAAGTGGACAATCGAAAAATGTTGACAGATTTTAGTACATTTATCAAAATGCTAGAAAAAGGCCCTTTTGGTACACGCTACCGGTATTTTGGAGAAGTTTCTTTTGGCACACTTTTTAAAGAGAAATAAGAGCAGGATGTGCTTCTGTTCTATTCATAGACATGTTTCTAAATTTGACAGGAAGGTCTTAAATCAAGACCGTCTCTCTTGTTATGAATTTGTCTCTCGGGCTGCAACTAATAATTATTTTCATTATCGATTCTGCTGATTGTTTCCTTGATTAACTGACGAATCGTTTAGTCTATAAAATGTCGGAAAATGGTGAGAAATGTGTTCACCACAGTTTCCACGAGGCCAAAGTGATGTCTTCAAATGTCTTGTTTTGTCCGACCAACTCTGTTTACCTTCGTCAGTGACGAACGAAACCAGCAAATATTCGAACACCTTCTCATCCCAACTTGTCACATACTGACGCTTTGTCAGACCCCTCGGCGTCACTTTTCGGTCGCATAAACACGTGCTTAACATTGTGAATTAAACAAAAACACATGCTTTCAGTTTCAGGCTACAAAACTACTTAGTTAGGTTTAGGAAAAAACAACATTTGTACAGTGAAAATGTGACTGGACGTTGTGAACACGGGACACAAACGAACTGCTGATTGTAACGTGACGCACGGGACACCAACGCGGTCTCCTGGATGAAAACCCTGTGTTTGTTGGACCCATACCCTCCCCCTCCCCCCAACACTTAATGTGTCTCTTTCAACTACGTCACCACAGCTCTTTCTCTGAGCGTTTACTGTTGCCGCTGATGGGTTTACATTGTAGTTAATGGAAAGCCCGCTGAGTCTCATACCGATGCTAAAGGGTGTCTTGTGTGGCTGCGATAACGCGTCGATATTTGACGCCCTGGGAATGAAAACGGGCTGAATATTCACATATGACAAGCTGGAAATAGAGAATTTCTACATTTTTTCTTAGGAAAACTTGTAAAAATGATTACCAAATTTGTTGCCTATTCATTATCTGTCAAACAAGTAATTGATTAATCAAATAATTGTTGCAGCTCTAATTATGTCTTAACCACAACAAAGACAGAAAAACACACCCTTTTGCACTTTTCACAGTTAATGAATTTGCAAGTACATTGTTATCCTGCAGAGCCAAAAGTATTTTAAATTCATATATCAGATAAATCAGTGAGTGACAGGTCGTGGGCAGTGGTGGAAGAAGTACTCATATCCTTTACTTCAGTAAAAGTAACAATATCACACTGTAGGTACTAGAGTTATTACCAGCAACGTGTGCTTATAGTAGCAAAAGTCCTCAATGTGCAAAATGGCTTGAAGAATTATGAAAACTTCAAGGTCCCGAAAGATTATATATTTTATTATCTTATATACACAATAATAACTTATTATTGTGTGCTCCAAGATAACATGTTTGGAGGGGGACTTCAGTGGCTCTTACAGGGATGTGGGCCTTTAATATAAAACAATGCATCATATTTAATAAGTTGATCATATGTTTTGTTTGTAAAAAAATCAAAGTAACTACAGCTGTAACACAAATGTAGTGAAGTAAAAAGTACAATATGTCCCGCTGAGATGTAGTGGAGTAGAAGTATAAAGTAGCATAAAATGGAAATACTCAAGTAAAGTACAAATTGTACAGTACGTACAGTACTTCAAAGAAAGCAGTATGCACTATATCTGCACTGTGTGCAAGTCATAAATCAAAGTGCATGTTGCTTCCTTCCTTTCCTGTCAGGTCATTTAGACATAAAACACATAAAATCCCCTGCTAACCTAAAAAGAAAAAACCCCACATCACAACCCTAAACCTTGCCTCTACTATCCTCCCCCCTCAGCACTCATTAAAAGGAGTGACTCAGCTATAATGGACAAGCTCGGTGATTGGTACTGTTGTGTGTGTGAATTAGCATTATAACGGCATCTGGCGTGTGTATTAGGCTAACTTCAATGTTCACATCAACAAGCTTTCTTTTTTTTTTTTTTTTTTCGGGTAACCTTTCCTTAATGAAGCATGACTCATTGTTCTCTGCGTGCCATCCAGGGGAGGCTGGATGATGTGTCACTGTGTTGGTGTAAGTGATATAAGCCGGTCCTGTTGCTAACCTTCACTTCACAGATGCTGCAGCAGCCCGAGAGGTTTTTATCTAGAGACACTGTAGACCCGGGAGAACAACTCCCTGGAGATGCATCTTAATGTGTTTCGGCCTCCTGGGACGCAGCAGTCTTCCTGTGTGTGTGTGTGTGTGTGTGTGTGTGTGTGTGTGTGTGTGTAAATGCATGCAATTCTTTTTCCAGTCGACTTATGTGTTAGTAGAGGACATCATTAATTTAAGAGGCAACGGGCAAGTGCTTCTATTTGTGCCACTTTTAGGTTTTGTGCCGTCAGAGCTCTCCATTAAAAAGATACTCTGGGTGACGGGTTGCTGTAATTTACACTCCAACGATGGAGGATGCAGGAGACATCACAAATAAACTGTTTCCAATTATTTGTTTGGATGTGTAATTACATTATTATACAGGACATTACCATTTTAATCACTCTTATTTAGTGTCCCGATCAGGCTCTTATAATGCTCGTACAATGGCTAATAATAAACTCGTTGACGGATCGAGACATGCTTCTTTTCTTGATTTGATCTCATGTGTCATAAACAGATTTCATTGGTAAAACACTTGTCATCTTTAGTCAGCTTCCTTTCAATCCAGCCTCCCACTCGGCGTAGTGATACAGTAGGAGAGTAAATATCTTTCCGAAGGTTTCATCACGCTATTCCCCGCAGAGGAAACATGTACTTGCCCATCTATTAGTGAATGAATGTACTCAAAAAAGGTAGTCACGCCACTCCACGCTCTCCTGACTTTGGGCTGGTGTTGTGCAACCATGTGAATATTTTCTCAGACAAGGAAGAGCACATAAGAGCGGTCCACTGGGATAGGCTGCCCTATGGCGAAGTGCAAAAGTGCCACAGCTTTCTTAAGACTATGACGAGCTACAAGCGATAGAAATCAATAGTGTGACTGGAGGGGATAAGAAACACAAAAATGTGACAGGACATTTGCTTCCATTTTGATGGAAATCAAAAATGACTTCTTTCTTTTCCATCCCTTATCTCCCCGTAGTTTTATTATAAGCATATTTGCAGTATTAGAACCTACTGCACTAGCATATGAACGACACTGGGATGGACTTAATACCAAAATCTGTCCATAGCATTTAGTGTGAAAACATTTAAAGTATTGAATGCCTGGGCAGATACTTTGGCTTGTCTGCTTATTCTATGATCAGATATTTCCTGATCTGCACTGGGAACTTTTATAACTGTATTCTATCCAAACAAATAACTTTAACAACACAAAACAAAGACAAATATTGTCCAGAAACCCTCACAGGTACTGCATTTAGCATAACAAAATATGCTCAAATCATAACATGGCAAACTGCAGCCCAACAGGCAACAACAGCTGTCAGTGTGTCAGTGTGCTGACTTGACTATGACTTACCCCAAACTGTATGTGATGATCATAAAGTGGGCATGTCTGTAAAGGGGAGACTGGTGGGTACCCAGAGAACCCATTTTCATTCACACATCTGGAGGTCAGAGGTCAAGGGACCCCTTTGAAAATGGCCTGACAGATTATTCCTCGCCAAAATTTAGTGCAAGTTTCAATCGTTATTTAAACTCCTTCGTGATTAGCGAAGTATGACATGGTTGCTACCAATGGACTCTTTAGGTTTTTGTAGTTTCATATGATGCCAGTTCCTTCACTCTAGCTTTAAAACTGAGCCCACTACAACCTCTGATTGATTGTGTTAATGCATTAAAGAAATTAGTGGCATTAAGACAGATTTGAGTTAAGGCGTTACTATTGCTTTTATTATCTTTGACAGCCCTAGTATAAAAATATTGATATTGGCATTGGTACCTAACGCTAAATAACAGTTATTGACTCATATTTACTCAGAGTACATCAGCAGGGATTATCTGGAGGCTATGAAATGTTTGCTGAACCTCTGTGGCAGTAATTGTAAATGCTAAAATGTAATTAGCAAAATTAATATTAGTACAGAAATATGTGTAATGTTTGCTAACATTAGTGAACATTAGCCTCCATGAGCTACTTACTGGTCATACCAGACCAAGTGAGGCGGTAGCAGCAAAACACCGGTGTGTTTTAAACTGATGTTTCATTTGTAGGAGGAAGAACGTACAATTTCTTTTCAATAGTCTTGCTTTAACTGTTGCAGATGTTTATGAAGCTTTCGTGATGTTTCTGTTTCTTTACTCTGAACTTACTTTATCTGATTACATTTAGTCAAATATGTCAATTATAATACGTCTGCTTGAGATAAAGAAAATCTTTAGAGAGAGATTTTGCAAAGCGTTTCTTTGTACTGTAACACAAAGACAACAATATACATGAAAGCAAATGATGCATTCAATTACAGAAACATGTCTGGAATGCACACAATTATGTCATTATATGAAACTAAAAATCTAATTTAATCTAATAATGTACTCCCTAACATTCTCTTATCTAATGAAAGTCCCCACCAGTTGAGCTGAACTCGACGCGAGCGGTGAGAAAAAAACGAGCAGCTAATGAAGACAGTTGCTTCTGGCCGACTGCAGACCTCGTAGGAGTGCAATCACACAGTTGTGAAAGGGCTGGGCTGTTCCCATGCCATTTCATTCACACAGTGAAAGGAACACTTATAGGTAGAATATAAAGGAAGTCCAATTACATCTCCATGACAACCACAGGGCCAAGACGTAAGATCAATGCAAGGTAGTCATTTAATATAGAGAGTTCCCACTCAAGTCTTGTGGATTTCACTGATGCTTTTGTATTTACCTGTGTGACCCTATAAGAGTGAAGTAATAAGTATCTTTTCCGACATGAATTAATGAAAAGCTCGAGATGAAGACAGATTTTTACAAAAGGGATTTCTCAGGGGGAGGAAGTAAATACTTTATCCTGAGACTCGAATCTTTAATAGTTGCAGCTGTTTCCTCCGTTTATTATGTGTTGTTTGATCTATATTTCGCCAAACAGATCCTGCAGGAATCCTCCGTGTTTTATTCTTAAAATCATATTAATAATTCAAAGAGGATACCCTCCACCCCCCCTAAGGCAAATGAGTGAGCTGGAAAACCAACAGACACAAACCCCACAAGCCCTGCTGACATGACACCAGCGGCGGTGGTCAAGGGGACTTCACCATTCATGCAGAGAAATATTTCCCTCTGGCTTTCTACAAGGCATCCTGCCTCTCTCGCTGCTGCAGCGCTAGATAATGCTTGTCTGTCTGTCTCCATTCATGGCATATTAATACTGTTTCTATGTCTTGAGAGGGGAGGAGGGGGGGCAACAGGAATACTGTGAATGCTTCTCTTCACGGGAGACTGAAGTAGGCCTAGCCCTGGGCCGCTAGGACTCTCGCTCTGAAACAGACCACAGATTATATGTCCCCGGTGCCACATACAACAGCCACAATCCTCTGGACTTCCCTTTCTGAGGGATACTACTCCCTGCTGGTGCGGTTTGTGTTCCTGTTGGCTTCATTCACGGGCTGGTGAGTTGATGAAAAGACGAGGAGAAGCCGGGGATTACTGTTCTGGCTAATCATACGGGCGAGAGTGACCGCCGTGTCTGTTATTAAGCCCGTAATGATGATTTGGTTCCATCGGGGCCGGACGGATCAAATAAAACTCACTTGTTTCACTGAGTGGAAGTGGTGAGTCGGTGAAGCCCTGCTCTGTCTGCTCCTCCATTGTGGGGTTTCTCACAGAGCATGCCAGGGGCCTCTCAAGCTTTCCCACATTGGACACAGAGAGGATGTGGAGGCGCAAAGCATGGCCTCCCCACAGAAGCCACTGTGACCTTGAAGCGTGGTGTGGGGCCAAACGGCCGGCGCAAAGGGCCACAACGAAACCTGATTCACCATCACTTCTGCTATTTGAAACCCATTTCTACATCCAGCATGCAGCTAAAGGCTGGGCATCGAACCTTAATACTTTTTTGTACCTAACCAGAACGTGTCCGTAACACCAAGTACCAAAAACATTCAAGCCCTGAAGCTTGGCATCAAAAGCCACTTGATCAGATTCCCACTAGTCCTGTTCACTTACTATCCAACGCCTTATTAAAGTTTCATTCTGACAGTTTTAGACTTGTAGAGCTGCTGGTGTTAGAAGGGCTTGGCATCCTGATATTGCGATATATTGCGATACTGTAAGTAAAGCGATATATTGCAATTTTTTGCAATCTAATTTCAGGAAAACTGACATTGCATTAAGAAAATACCACCATATGCATACAATCTGAGTAAAAAAGTTTACTTTTTATGCAATCAGGGCAGCCGTATCTGCATTTGCATTTATTGTCCCTGTAACATCCAACATCACAGCACTACTTTGAGAGGACACATACACTGAGAGAATGCATAGCTCTGCAAATCAAATAAGGTATTGACTGAGTTCATCTTTGCATGTAAACTATTAATTAAAAATCAATACAGTGTTTTTGAGAATCAATACGGTATCACAAAACACAATATCACAAAACTCAATATTTTCTTACACCTTTAGTATTTAGACCACATTTAACATTTAGGAAGTTTGCTTTTGTTAAAAACAAGTTAATTCATTTTTAGAAAAGCAAAATGCAAATAATAAAAGTCCTTAAGTAATAATAATAGCAATGCTACCCTGTAAAAATACTGTTACTTCAGTAAAAGTACAGAGGTATTATGCGCAAAATGTACTTAAAGTATAAAAAGTAAAAGTACTAATCAAATACAGATGCGTGTATTTCCTACTATATATTACAATACTGAATGATTATTACTGATTTATTCAGGTGTAAGTAGCAGTTATAGTTGGCTGAGGTACATCTAATTCATGTCAAATATTTAATTACCAAGGGAGTATACAAAAATAGCCTTTACCATCGAGATATGAAATTACCCATATAGTGAAGATTTTGGCCATATTGCCTAGCCCTGATATAAAGTATTAAATTTGTAAAATAACTATCTAATACCTAACAAATAATGTAGTGGAGTTAAAGTTACAACATTAAATGCAGTAGAGTAGAAGTATAAAGTGGCATCAAATGGAAATACTCATGTAAATTACAAGTACCTCAAATTTGCACAAAAGAGCCATCAGATTTTTGAGCGGGGACCTTTGGGTGCTGGCAACATAGAAGTTCATTTGCATGCACTACCCACATTGTAATGATACATTACGAAACTGGTTGAGTACAGAGCATGAGTGAATGTACTTTGATTCATTCCACCATTTGATTTCCCTGCCACACTTTCTATCTTTGCTTTGGTCATTTAGCTTCTGTAACAATAGGAATCCAAAGTCAAGGTTTTCATATCTGAAGTGACTATCCCGCTGCACTCGTTCCCTCCTCTTCCTCTGAAAGATAACAAGCCAATCCGAGATGAAGAGACAAATCATCTGAGACTCGACTTCACGTGACAGTGAAGCTTCTCCAAAATCCCTTTTCCTCCACGCCCATCTGTAGGTGGTGCACTCAAAGACTACTCAGGCTCGCTAACATGTTCTTTTGGACATTTTTTTTCACAGCAGGGCAAGAAAGGTCTTGCCGGCTCGAAGGCCGATGCCAAGGGCAGATCTAAATATTTATAACTGCGGCTCTCAACTGGTTTTGAATCCGACCTGAATGTGACCTCGGCTACGAAGGCATTGTTTAAAAAAGCTCATCAAAGTTTGTCTCTGGGAGGACAAACTGACTAAAAGACAATAACACGATGTGATTGAATGTGTCGTTCTCTGCATTTTCTTAACAAAATGAGAAAATATGTATTTTAAGCTCACAAAACAGTGAATGGAGGACACATTAACAGACACATGAGACGTACTGAATAGCAATCAAAGAATTTATGTAGCTCTAGTGAAGGTATAGAGGTACAGCTTGGTGTAATCCTTTGTGTGCAACTTTATGAGTTATTAATCTACTGTTACGGCCAAACTCACCTCCCCTTCATCCAATATTTAATGTCACTGTCCCACCTTATGGTGACAGCAAAGCAGTGCCGGACTAAAATAAACTCTAAAGGCCCTGACACACCAAGCCGACGGATGGCTGTCGGACAGTTTGGGGCCGTCGGTGAGCGTCTGTCGGCCTAGTTTTCGCACAGTCAGCTCTAGTCCGCCCGTGTCAGAGGTTTTTTCGGCCGATTCAGCATGTTGAATCGACGGCGGAGCTCATCAGTGAGAGAAATCACTCTGATTGGCTGTTCAGCTTAAATGAATCAGTGCACGAGAAAGGAAACAGAAGTGAGGAAAGCAAGCAAATGAGTAGAGTCAATAGGAAAAACACAGAAGGTTCTTCTCATTATTCATCTCATCTGATCATTCCAATACGCGGATATTTTCACAGCTACTTGGCCATCTGGAATGAAGCTAAGTGGTGAGTGAGAGGAGTGTGAAAATGGTCGGCAAACGGCACTTTATTTCATGTACGCATCATAACCAAAGAGTATAGAAGCAAAGAGACAAAACTCCGTTTTTTTTTTGACAACAGCTGCTGCCGCCATTTTGGACTGAAAACACTTATTATATTTATAATATTTTATTGTTCAACACCGACCGGTAGTCGCTTTCAGTCCAAAATGGCGGAAGAGTAGGTAGCTTTGCTGATGGCCGCAGACGTTGTAATGGAACGATCAATTGACTTCCACTTCTTGGTAATATACGTTCTTTGTCATAACAACGGCTTGTATATCCGCCAACCTCGATCTTCCTGTTTCCCTTTCTGAATGACAAATACAGACTACCGCTACCTGCTGGTGTGGAGAGTTATTTCCTCTCACGCAGGCGCAGAACATACTTCCTAACTGGCCGTCAGCTGTAGTTTTAGCGGTGTGTTCAAGTGCAACTTGTCGGCCAAGACAAAGGTGACGCAACAATCGGCCTTCATCGCCGTTAGTTCTTTGATGCGAGCTTGGTGTGTCTGGGCCTTAGTGGAGGAATAAGGAGGTAGCAGCCAGCTTTTCACCGGTCTGGATCACACGTGAGCTTTAAAAGATCACAAGAAACTTCTCACACATCTAAAATACTTTCTTAAACACAAAATCCCAACCACGTCTTTGAAGTCCACTGAAAAGACACCATTATGAATATCCAACACAGCCGTGGTGAACCAGAAACATCAATCATCCCACATCAGGAGGACGTAAGACTAAGATTTACTCAATAATTTGAAGGGATTGCGTAATTACTACTCCCGCTACGGAGGGACGGAACAAAGCAGGATGACTCGGGATGAAGTCAAACAAGATATTTAATTTATGAATGGTTAGTCATCAGGCAGGTTCATTTCCTGCATTGTGAAATAAATGTCACTGAGGTAGAATGACATGTGAAATGGAGCTGAAAAAATCAGGCTCCATAATGCTTCATAATCCTCTAAATGCAGACGTGTTTATCCTGTCAGAGGCAGAATTACAGTTCTCCTCCACAGTAAAACACGTAGGCAAACAGGTGGAAACAAAAATATACCTCCCGTCCCACCCAAAGAGCTAACTCATAATATTGTGTCAGCACCCTGAAATTGTGAAATTTCACACAACACACAGGTCATTTCAAAAGATCCCACCCATCGAAAACGTTCCAACGAGGCAATTTCAAGCTATACTTTATTCTTATTTTTAGAAACTAGGCCAATCATGAGGAAGAAGAAGTGTGGTGTGAGGATCACTCAAGCTCCTCTGCTAAAAACCCTTTCAGGATCCCAAGACAGAAATAACTACTTCTTCTTCTTAAAATAGGCTGGAGTGGAGAAAGATATGGACAGAGCGAGCAACATGATTAAAAAGCTCTGCCTTTTTTTTTTTTCTCTTACACAATCCGACTTTCCTGAGATGGTTCGACAGGCTTTTGGGAAACGTGTCCAGACCTGACGAACAGAGGTCAAGATAGACCTGCTAGGTAGACTGAGAGAGAGAGAGATAGAGAGAGGAGTCACACAAGGAGGTGCAGCTCAAGTTTTGCACTCGGATGGTCCTAACATGACACGTTGACCTCTGTCGAGTGTAGTGGAAAGGCACAGAGACTGGTGGATAATATGTGCTGCAGCTCAGTGAATCGGTCCAGACGTGATGAGTCAAGCTCCAGACAGACACAGCAAAGGCTTTGTCAGATATGTCAAGCCCGGCTCTGCTATGTCTCCTCGGCCGGGATGTTGCTTCTCTCTGCTTTGACTTTTAAACTGTTTTTTCCTGCCGCAATCTTCTTGTAGTTGATGTTTGGCTCAAGTGAAGCAGCAACTGTTGTAATCATTCCTATTATTTATCTAATCATTACTAGGGCTGCAAGAAAATATTGATAGACTGGTAACACTTCATTTTACAGGTCCGCAAATTTCATGATAATTAGGTGATAATTAGCAATTAACCTATTTGAAATTTCTTTGGAATTACTGCCAAATTACCCCAATATTTCCCTCAAAATTTGTCGAAAATTACTTTATTATAAACATTATTTAATGATTATATGCTGAAATAGCATATAATCGTTAAAATATGGCCCTTAGGCTTGAGAAGCAGCTGTGCGCTGCTCAGAGACAAGTCTCACCATTGTGACTTATTGTCTACACAAATATAACCTGGTATTTTCAAATAAGTTATTTGCTAATTATTACCTATTTACCAGCAGACATGGAAATAAAGCATATGAATTAACTTTGTGTTTTTTTTCCTGGAAATGTATTAAATAAATTACCAGCTATTGGGGAAATAGCAGAATATAATTATTCGCTCCAAACTTCCACTAAATTGTTGCGAGGAAAAATCTGTCATGGCCATTTTCAAAGGGGTCCCTTGACCTCTGACCTCTGACCTCAAGATATGTGAATGAAAATGTGTTTCATGTGTACAGACGACTCTCCCCTTTACAGACATGCCCACTTTATGATAATCACATGCAGTTTGGGGCAAGTCATAGTCAAGTCAGCACACTGACACACTGACAGCTGTTGTTGCCTGTTGGGCTTCAGTATCCCATGTTATGATTTGAGCATATTTTTTTATGCTAAATGCAGTACCTGTGAGGGTTTCTGGACAATATTTGTCATTGTTTTATGTTGTTAATTGATTTCCAGTAATAAATATATACATACATTTGCATAAAGCAATCATATTTGCCCACTTGCAATATGGGATAATTGTTGTCTTTTCCTGGTTTTAAAGGCTGCATTACAGTAAAGTGATGGAAGTTGACTGTTCTAGCTGTTCTATTATTTGCCTTTAACCACTTAGTCATTATATCCACTAGGGCTGTCCCGAATACCATTTTTTGGGGCATCGAAGCTTCACTGAGAAATAATCAAATGTATTCGGCGCAGCAGGCTGACATGTTCTTCTGTTTGTCATTCTCCATCTTCCCCGTTTCAGTGCCCGGGATAGTGCCGCTGCCGCACTACTGTTCACACACCTCCACACACAACAAGCAGCGAGATCCGTCTGAGAATAACTAATAATAAATACTGTTGAATATGAATATTGTTGTTGGATTATTCCTTGTTTCATGGGCTAATTTGGGATTTATACATTATTATTACATACTTGAAAATGTTAAAAAAAAAAAAAAAGTATTCGAATACTGATTTGGAGGTTGATTACCATGGCAAGGGTCGAAGCTTTCGGGTCAGCCCTAATATCCACATTACTGATGATTAGGGATGCACCGATACTGATACCAGTATCGGGTCCGTGCGCCGGCCCTCACTTTCATTGCGCCACGGGGTTTTGCTTGCACCCTATGACTCGCACGTGCGTTAGACTCCTTGGTCCGTGTTTCAAGACGGGTCGGGTGGGTTGCAGACATCACCGCAGACCCCTGGCGCCTTTTACGTGGGCCGAGCCCGCCCTGGGGGCACGACATGGTTTGGGCGCACTAAGGACAGTCCGCCCCGGTGGCGCTTTGGCCACGGCCCCGGGAAGCACCTTCGCCCCGAGCCTTTCCAAGCCGACCTAGAGCCGGTCGCGGCACACCACCTCTTGTGTCGCTCACACCCTCCAGCTGGCTGTTAAAGACTTCTTTTGGCACAGTGAAGTACTTGTATCGGTACTCGGTATCGGCGAGTACCCAAAAGTACTTGTACTTGTACTAGGTCTGAAAAAAAGGTGGTATCGGTGCATCCCTACTAATGATTATCAAAACTCTCACTGTGTAAATATTTTGTAGAAGCACCAACCCTACATTATCTTCGCAATATCGGTATTGAGGTATTTGGTCAAAAATATTGTGATATCTGATTTGCTCCGTATATCGCCAAGCCGTAACCCGCGATATACTGATTCGTAAAGGATGAATCACGATACATATCGTATCACCAGATTCTTGCAAATACAACAGCCCTATTCGCCACCCATTTCCCCATGACAAGCCATTAAAAGGAATAACCCATGTTTTAATAATGAGCTGAGAAAACCATAACTTGCAAGTGAAAGTTAAGTAATGCATTAAAAAAAAAAAAAAAAAACACCCACAAGATAGAAATGGTATGCTCGGTTACACCCAACTTTCAGAAAGAGAGGAGAAAATTAATCATTAGAGGAAAAAAAAAAAAAAAAACTTTGGGGAGAGGTTGCAGAGGGGACTTGAGAGAGTCAGAGTGCAGAAGAAGAAACACAAAGCTGTGATTTGACAGAGCATACATGTTAATGTTAGGGCGACCTAATTCCCCCCCACCCTACTCCTCTTCCACCCTCCTCCTCCTCCTCCTCTCTAAACGTGTAATAACAAAGCGATGATCAATAAAGTGGACTTTCCAGTGAGGCAGCACAGACCTGGACCCCCCTCTTTGTTCCAGTCTGACTTCTTCTAACATGTTGTCATTTTTAAGCCCCCTTTTTTTCCTTCAGAGCCCCCTTCCCTTAAAAAAAAAAAAAAAAAAAAAGAAAGCTCCCTCCCTGCCTCCGAGCTATACTTGTGAAAACAACTATTAAACATTAAGAATCAGTAGAATGTTGAACTGCAACAATGTATCCAGTGATGTATCCGGTGGTGGTGGTGGGGGGACACAAAGTGCTTGTTTTGTGGGGTCGTTATCAGCGACAGTTTAAACAACATGCTGCTGCTTTACAGCGACATTGTAACAAGTGTGGCTCTTTGCGCAACAAAAACAAGAAAAACTCACCACAACTCCTGTAAGCGCCCAGAGGAGGAAACCCGAGGCGAGCTGGTGGAGGAGGTGGAGGTGGTGAAGGTGGAGAGGGGAGGAAAAGAAAGAAGAAAAAAAAAAACAAGTAGGAATGTATCCTCTCCTTCTTCTTCCACGTTTTCCAGCCCCGGCCCCTCTGTACTCCACACCCCAGGAACAGAGAGTGTGAGCGGGGTGTGGGTGGGGGGGATCCTGGGTTGATAGCAGCAGCAGAGCACGATCTGGGACACACTCACACACAGCCAACACTTCGCAGTTTATCCCTTAAATCCAGGCAAAAAGATCCGTGATTCGAGGTTAACTTACAGTCCGGTCGGAGGTGTACTTTCTTGGGCCTATCCTGGGTGTTATATCCCCCACGGTTTATCCGCTGTATCCGGGCGCGTCGGCCGACTATTCTAGTCCGCCATGTTGTGTGTCTGTCTGCATAGGAAGAATGGGAAGCGAACAGCAAAAAATTCCCAGGCCAGGCCCCGTCTCTCTTCTACAGCCCTGTGTTTCCACATAGCCTGCAGCGACACCTGCTGGCACAGCTGGATGTTACACCGTCCAGACACACAGACTCACTGCAGAGCAGAGAGCTGGATCAGACTGGGGAGGGGGCTCCAAGGGGTCCATGAAGGGCCCCCCTGACTCAGAGGGTTTTTCCACATAAACTCGGAAAAAAAAGTTTGGAAACTTGTGTTTGGTAGATAATTTCTCTGTTGTTACAATGCTAATTGGCATTGTATACTACATCGTTGGAAAGCCTGTTTATTTACCTTCACAATGATGTCCAACTTGTAAGGATCATGCATTGGGGGGATGAGCAGCACAGCTGATTATGTGGGTTTTTTTCTCGTAAAGTTATGACTTTATACTCGTAATATTACGACTTTATTCCTCGTAAAGTTATGACTTTATTCTCGTAATATTACGACTTTATTCTCGTAATATTACGACTTTTTTTCTTGTAAAGTTATGACTTTATTCTTGTTATATTACAACTTTTTTTTCTCGTAAAGTTATGACTTTATTCGCGAAATATTACAACTTTTTTTCTCGTAAAGTTATGATTTTATTCTCCTAATATTACGACTATGTTTCTCGTAAAGTTATGACTTTATTCTCGTAATGTTACGACTTTTTTCTCATAATATTATGACTTTATTCTGTAAAACTCTGATTTTTTTCCCTCAATGTGGCCCTTATACTCCGTAGTACATTTGCACTTTGGCCCTCACTGCATTAGACTTTATTTTTTATAATTTTTTATGCCAGTTAAATGGATAAATAACAGAAAATAACTAAGAGACACAAAACTAAACCAAAACAACAACAAAAAACATAAAAACGGGGGGTATTGGGACAGGTGAGGCGTACCTGTTTATCTCAAATCTTGGACTAGCTGTGTTATTACAAAAGTATTAGCATCCAAATATACTGTAAAAGTAATCATTATGCAGAATAATATATATATATTATTGGAGTATAATTATTGTGTTCATCACTTTAATATTGCAGCTGGTGAAGGTGGAGGAACTTTATATACTTAAACATTATATACTACTTAATAATACATCATAATGTATTAGTTGGTTTAAAATGTGTATTAAGAATCGGAATCGGCAAAGTAACTAATAGTAACTAGTAACTAATACTGTCAAATTGTGTGTGTAGTAAAAGTTAAATATTTGCCTCTGAGATGTAGTGGAGTAGAAGTATAAAGTTACATAAAATGGAAAAACTCAAGTACAAATACCTCAAAATTCTACTTAAGTACAGTACTTGAGTAAATGTACTTAATTAAATTTCACCATTGATATTTAATATATACATCAACCTGAACAGAAACTGCAGACGAAAATTAGCTTTTTGGCTGAATCTGACACATTTACATTTGTATTGATGTTAATTAGGCTGATGTGTGTTTTCTGTGATAAATAAATTAACAAAGTAAAGTATAAAGGCACAGATGTGACATTAAATGTTCTGAATGTGCCGCATTAATAAATAAAGTGACTGTAAGAGTTTATTGTAAACACACCGTCCGTAGACCTGAACTCAAGAAGAAAGCTTGAATCATAAGAAAAAATATCTGATTAAGAATAACAGATCCATGACTGGAACTGCCGAAACTGACAAAATGTAGAAGATTATCAGAAAAGTCTAAATATAACTGAGTACATCAATAAATAATATTGTTAGTTAAATAATTAAAATGTGTAAAAAAAAAAAAAAAACGGTAATTTTGTGAGTGTAGTATTCCTTTAAGTAAGATGATGATTTTAAAGAAAAGTTTGCAACTATTACAGAAATTGTCTGGGGTAAATTTTTATTATTTTGTTTATTATAGTAACTGGAAAACTGGGTTTTGGACTATTGGTTGGACAAAGCAATTAGAGCTGGGTTTTGGAAAATTGTGATTGCATTTTTTAAACATTTTCTGAGCCAAATATTAATTGATTAATATACCATAATGAAAATAATCACTAGTTGCAGCTCTATAGACTACAAGCAGTGTGCATTGGAGTGAAAGACCAGTGCAACCATTGTGGATTTGTTCAGTTTCTTCTTCGCCACATTTTTCTTGTTCATGGTTCTGTGGATCTGGATACCAGCACGGCACAAAGCAGGCATTTTTATAGATTCTGCGGTCCACCTGACATACATATGTCTGGACACAAAAGCCTTGGATTTGCGTGCTGACTGAGCCACCATCAGCCATGATAAACCTTTTATATAACACTACATCAGTCTTCTATTAACATTCACGCAAAAGGAATTCTGCACATAGATGTTATATCTCATTTATTATTCATATCTCACCATAAATGAAGAAGCAATGAAGCTAAAACTTGAAGTCAATAAATAATATGAAAGAATACATACACCATGTTTCCTCTGCTGGTTAACATAAAACCATTAAGTAGAAATGACAGGATCTTGCCAGAGAACAAAATATGAATACTGTGTGTACCAGCATGGAAACAACAGCTGATTATAAGACTTTGAAGGTCCAATTCACATTTTTTTTTACTTTAGATGTTAAAGTTAAATGTGTTCAATGTGCTCAACTGCAAACCAGAGTTTGTGGATATTATAGCTGCAAATTGAAAAAACTGATTGTGGAATATACTGTATGTGTACAATCAATCAGTAAAGAGATCAGTTTTACCAGGATGTAAATAAAAAAGCGTGTGCGTGCGTCTCAGCAGCTGACAGATTTGCAAATACGGCGCTTTAGACTGCCAGGTTAGCAATGACAGCCTGGGTGAACTCGTCGCTCGTGGCGTAGCCCCCCAGGTCTCCGGTGCGCACCTGTTGCAAACATAAGGACAGTGTGTTACTATATGCACAGCTGCAGCAACACATGTCCACACACAGTACCATGGCCTGCATGTTAGAGAGCCTTTAAAAACTGCACTCACACAATACACAAACAGTGTGATCAGCGAGATGTGATCATTTAGAAAGCAGCAGTGTCATTTCCCTAAGCCCTTTATTTTCTCACATTTTTTATTTTTAGCATTACTTGAGGCTGGGAATTAAAATATACCAGTCATATGGATCCCCTATAAACCAGATACAGTGTTCAGTGTCCAACATGCGTCTAGTCATCTTATTAATAAGTATTCAACCACAGTAACATCATTCAGTCCAACAGTGACTATTAAGCAGTGTTGGGAAGGTTACTTTTAAATTGTAACAGGTTACAGATTACTAGTTACCCTGTTAAAAATGTATTAAGTACTGTAACTATTTGAATTACTTCATCAAAGTAATGTAACTTACTTTTATAACAAAAAACTGAGATATGGAGCTGAAAAGTCCTAAAACCATAAACTTAGCAGTGTAAACCTCACAACAGTACTCAACACTGGTTACTGTCCAACTTTTATTATAAGCTCATCAATATTACCTAAGGAATCCATTGGTACCAACCATGTCATACTAGCTTGTCGGGAAGGAGGTTAAATAACACTTCAAATTTACACAAAAGTTTGGCGAGCAAAAACTGCCATGGCCATTTTTAAAAAGGTCCCTTGACCTCTGACCTCAAGATATGTGAATGAAAATGGGTTCTATGGGTACCCACGAGTCTCCCCTTTACAGACTTGCCCACTTTATGATATTCACATGCAGTTTGGGGCAAGTCATAGTCAAGTCAGCACACTGACACACTGACAGCTGTTGTTGCCTGTTGGGCTGCAGTTTGCCTTGTTATGATTTGGTCATATTTTTTTATGCTAAATGCAGTACCTGTGAGGGTTTCTGGACAATATTTGTCATTATTTTGTGTTGTTAATTGAGTTCCAATGATAAATATATACATATATTTGCCCACTCCCATGTTGATAAGAGTATTAAATACTTGACAAATCTCCCTTTAAGGTACATTTTGAACGGATAAAAAATAGTGATTAATTTGCAATTAATCGTGTTAAATTATGGACAGTCATGCGATTAATCTCAATTAATCCCCTAATTTGGATGTAACCCCTTTGTAATCACCAAAATTTTGATTGTTGATTAACTGTAATTTAAATACATACTTTTTCTCAGTAACTGTAACTGATTACATTACAATTACATTTATTTAGTAATTTAATTCTGTAACTCTGTCCATGTAACTAGCTACTCACCAACACTGCTATTAAGAGAATGCACAATGTTATTTATTCAATATTACATCACACATTTGACAAGCTTTAATATGCAGGTATGAAATCTCTGATCAGTTTCAAAAGGGAAACTAAATTGCATGAAGTTTCCAATGTGGTGGAACACATTCTCCAGAAAGGTTTGATTGCACCAAAAGGTCAAAACAAGAGGAGTGACTAATATATTAATTTATCTTTTATTAGTTGTCTTAGAAGTCGGCACAGTTAAGACAAAAAGCATGATGTGGTGAGTCAGAGCAGTCAGTGTTTTAAATTCTTACAGCATCGGTGGCATGAAAAGTTCTGAGTGTGATCGAGCAGCACCATCTTATACAAAACTGGTTCATATGAGACCTTGGACATGATGTTTAAATATAAAAATGATGGCTTAACCCAGTTCATTTGTTGTACTTATCGCAAGACTGAAAACTAAAGAGATAATCTACTGCACAGTGTACAAATTCATAATTAGTGTAAATGTTGTGCACTGCTCCACTCACTATGAATAGACCACTGGCTTTATGGGCACTGTGACCATCTCATAGGGAGATTTTCTGTGGATTTATTATAAAAGTTGGTGGTGAAGTGTGAGGTAACAGCAGATAAGTCGATTTAAACTGTTGATGAAGGCAGTCTGGCAGCTTTCTAAGAAAGTGTGATGGCAGAGAGGTAGTCTGTATGGCCAGCATGGCTGAAGCAACAAGCACAAGGGCATGAAAATGGGCGTAAAAAAAAAAAGGTCTCTCAGAATGAGTGAAAAGATTATCTAATCAGCCAGTAACAGATGTGCAGTAACTATAAGGAGATATGTATAGATGATATAGATGTATGATGTAAATCCATGAGTTCAACACAGTTGATTCCACTGGATCTATCAGCAAACCCAGTATAAATCACAAACATTATGATGTGAACTGTGCGGCACAACAGTCATTAGGCAATGAGAGGGGAGGAGGGGAGTCTTAACATCCAGTTTGTGTTAAGAACAGTGTCCAGATTTAAGGAAATGTCAGTGAGGAGTGTGACGACCAAACATCTTTAGTAAACAGGTCGGTGACGCAGGTTTTCCACAACAGCACCCACAAAGTCGCCAGTGGTGCAGTAACCGCCGAGGTCTCGTGTCCGCACCTGGGACGTGCACATAGATACACACAAACACACAGGATGATGGGGTACAAGGAGAGGAGGGAATTAAAGGAAAGGGAAGAGGGAGAGGAAGGGCACTTCAAACGACGTGCTGCTTTCAAATATCCTTAAAAACGATAATTTCTCACATTCACACAGCTGCCTCAAATATCCCAACTGACAGAACAGCGTTTAACTTCATTGCCGCCTCTTTTAGACGAGCAATGAAGGAAAAAAGAAATCTGTTATGAGGTTTTTGCTGAAATTTTTAGAGCTGAATCGACCATGCATTTTATCAGAGGGACTAACCGACCTAGTGCTGGCGTTTATGTCAGTGTATGTTAGTGTCAACACGGCGTAGGGGCAAAAGGCAGTTATTTTAAAAAGAAAAAAAAAAGATTGGTTGTCCTGGTAACAACCTGGCACATTTATAAGGTTGAAAATGAGCGAGGAAGAGAGATGCAAGAGAGGAGCTGAAGTAAGATGCATTAAGCATGTATACAGTTTCAAAAAGTCAGTAATCAAAGGCTCTCTAACAGCAGGGGTTCTCAAAGTTATTACTCAAAGGTCCATATCTGATTTTTATTCAGAGGTCAGAGGTCTGGAACGATTGGCGATAACAATATATAACGTATTCTATTCATAACGTGTAAAGAAGGGGATCGGTATCGGTGCTCTTATCGATACTTGTTATCGATTCTTTTTCTATTTAATATACACTGTAATTAAATAGCAATTATATGAGCTTATCAATACTACGGTCTTTAATTTAGCACTGGTGCCCGTTTAAGACTGGGTTTTGGTACCCATCCTTAATTACGAGTCCAGATTGACAGGCCTTTCGGTCTGACCTTGGTCCGACCTTTGAGAAGCCCTGTACTACAGTATAGTCTGCAGGTGGTTAGTTACTGACCCACAAAGCTGATGAGCAGCACATTCATTTAGAAACACAAGCTGACATGAGGAGAGTATACACGTACTTCACATTCCTGAAGCAGAACCACCTTTGTTATTTTGCTCTGCTTGTATTAACGGAAAACATTCCCTCTGAGTGTTAATAGTGTTAGTGTTGTCATGGTAGGCGTCTCCACATTCACAGCCTGAATGCACCAGTGGGCATCCAGTAACTAACAAGTAACACACACACTTACCTTGCCCTGTTTGATGACCCTCTTGACAGCGTCTGACACCATGTTGGAGTGATACTCCAGGCTGCAACACAATATGATGACAATTAAAGAGGTGGCCTGAATTTTCTTGTCCACATGTCAACAATTCAGACATACTAAAGGCACTTACGGCTGTTTTCTAAGGTTGCTTTCACAAGCCATAGTCTGTTTGGTTAGTTAGTGAAACTGTTTGTTTTCTATTTAGTCTGGTTCGGTTTCACAGTGCACAAATCAAAGCGGACCAAAACCACAAATAATTTGCTCGGGGGCGTGTAGGAAGGAGCGAATTTATCTTTTTCATCTTGAGAGCTGCCACTTCTGTGTAGGGAATCGCGGTCTTCGATGCTGTCGAAGTGTTTTCACTTTGACTTGGCACTGATCTACTGTGTGCACGAATCCCTTCTCCTCCAGTTTATCTTGACTTATTTTTTAAACGTCACTATTTTTTGTGGACTTTATTGAGCATATTCGGTGTGTTCTCTTTGGCCCAGATGTCAAGCAAACACCGGACTTCCGCAGAAGATCAGGTCAGTCCTCTCCCACTCATGTTAACCTGTCGTTTACCTGTGTCCATCTTAACAAATGCCCGCACAGGTAGCCTGTGTTTTGGTCCGCTTGGAAACGGTCTGAAAGACCACCTCTCACAACCAGTTGTTTCAGTCAGCACCAGAAAACGATTACTGCGTTCGCAGCTGCCCAAACAAACAGCATCAGAGTTTGATTAAAACAGATTAAATGTTGGCTTGTGAAAGCGCCCTGAGGCTTGAGGGGTGTGGTGGGCCAGGACAGAGGACGTACGGTGTGAAATGTGGTTTGTACTTCTTACAACAAGACCTAAGAGGTTGACTCACTTGAGGTGCTTGAGCATGTTAGCAGCACTGAGCAGCATAGCTGTGGGGTTGGCGATGTTCCTTCCTACGGCTTGTGCAAAGGGGTGGCGTGCACCCTGAAAGAGAAAAGAGACAGGGGGTCAAGAATGACGCTGTTGCAGTCCTGAAAAACAAACTCTAAACAGAGGAATCCGAATAAAACCAGAGAATGACTGAAACTAAACAGTCAGAGGGAACTCACAGTTTCAAACACAGCGTACTCTGCGCTGTAGCTTTCCCCGGGAACAACTCCGGCTCCTCCGACCAGCCCTGCTGCCAGGTTATCAATAATGTTACCGTACAGGTTGGGCATCACCAGCACGTCAAACTGGTACGGGTTCTGGACCAGCTGCAGCAAAGTAACACAAACAAGTTTAAACGAGAAATGGAAAAGTGACGCTTAAACCTGATCAGCGAATTATTTATTAGTAAAGTGTATTGTGAGGCTGTATATATATACCTGCATGCAGCAGTTATCAATGATTATGTTCTCATATTTGATTCTGGGGTACAGTTGTGCCACCTCTGCACAGCTCTGCAGAAACAGGCCATCACCTAATTTCCTGTAATGAGACAAGTGTTGTTGTAACTATAATGCAAATCATGACCCAAATTAGCATTATTTTAAGAACTAATAGATGATTTAAAAAAAAAAAAAAAAAAAGCAAAGTGGTAGCTTTGCTATATCCTACATGATGTTGGCTTTGTGAACTGCGGTGACCTTGCTCCGTCCCTTCTTGGTGGCGTAGTCGAAGGCGAACTTGGCGATGCGCCGTGACTTTACTCTGGTGATGATCTTCAAACATTCGATCACGCCCGTCACACTCTACAGAGCAAGGAGAGGGTACAGACAATTTGAGAGAGACATTCTTATTTAAGCTTTGACTAATCAACAGTGCAAGAGAGTGAAAACACATTAAGCTTTGTTTATGCTCGCGCAAGGCACCGTGGCGCCGACCTCTACAGACGGTGTGCCCACAACGTGCACGCACAAAGGCATCTATGCTCGACGCGTTGTTCTTTGCAATATTCCTACGAAACGCCAGGGGGCATACGAACAACAGATTCTGTGAAGAAGCAAGAAGTCAACAATCGTGACCAGCAAAACTCAATGCTGAGGAGGACTTGTAATTAACTGTAAACTCATATCTCATATTCATGGACATTATCACCTTTATACGATCACTGTAAAGAAAGGAGCCAAGTATTAAATGTCTTTTAATGAAACGAAGGTTGAAAGATTTAATATCCTGTAAACAATATGATTTGGCTGGCAAAATAGAGATCTCCTGCTTTTAAAGCCGTCTTTCTATTTCATTATTTTACTTCTTAGTTTAAGTTATTTTTCCAAAAATTCAGAGGTGCACGACCAAGAGCTGTGACAGCCTGCGGAGCCTTCACGCTTACCGCACAATACGTGATGTTGTCATTTTTGGCTCATGCACCCTCGCGCCGGGAGCACTATAACGAGCATAAACCCATGTCCGTCTGATGGACCAGATTCAAGCTGTCTACACCGTAACGGCTCGTATTTCACACTGCCAACAAACTTTCACAATAAGCTGAGTCTACAGGACGGATAAAGAGTCATTATATGAGTAGCAATGGACGTTATGAGCGAGAAGTAGTTCAAAAGAAAACCTGAATTAAAGACACACAAACACATTGTACTGTTCCAGCACCTCTGGCAGAGTGATTCATCTTTGTTTTGATACTCGGTTTAATGCTGGCCAAATCTCTGTGTGCTTGAGGGAAATCTGCCTCTTCAAAGAACAGAACCTTTTCATGTGGGTTTCAAACCACAGTTCTTTCTATGACTGCAGTCAGTGTTGTTTACCTCGTGCTCCAGGGAGCTGTACTCCCCCTCGGTCTGCTCGCGGATGATGACCAGGTCCAGGTTGTTGTGGCGAGTGCTGTAGCCCGGCAGGCTGTTCACATGAACCACATTAGCAAACAGGTCCAGTTTACGCCTGTGGAACGGATAGTAGGAGGGAGGTAGAGGTTTAAGAAAAATAAAAAAACAACAGAAAGAAAGAAACACAAAATCCACACATAAAAATGCTCAACCTGTTTCGTGTTTTTTTTTTTTACCTCAGTCTCATCTCATATGAAGCCAGCTCCCCTTTGAACTCCATGGGTGTGTGAATCTTTCCTGGATAACCAAGCAGGTCACAAACACACACGTTAGGTCCTTTTAAATATTTTGTTGCTATGAAATGGGGGTGAACTATGAGAGGAGACCAAATAATCAGTAAAGCTACCTTTCATGGCCACTTTGTTGGTCTTCATAGAGGTTAACACTTGCTCCAGCTTGTCCTCACTGGCCATGTTCTGCACCTCGCTCAGGTGAAACTCCTCAAATTCTACCGGGACATCTCCTGCCTGGAGACAAGGCAAAAAAGAAGTCAACTTTAAGCCATTTTGAATATAAAAATTTGAAATATATGTCATCAGCATATATAAAGGCTGAATAAGTGTGCAAGAGTGGGACAAAAATGACATATAAAAAATAAAACAATACAAGATGGTGAGGTGAAAATCCCCTTAGTGTGGTTGGTTGGTTGGTTTATAAAGCACTGAATGGTTTAGGGCCAAAATACTCTGTGTTATGAATGATCCAGACTGCTCATGACGTCTAAGACAGGCCTGCTTTCTGTCCCCAGAGTCAAAATTAACATGGAGAAGCAGCATTTCTTGCTCCATATATCTGAAACAAACTCCCAAAAAACTGCAGGTCAGCTGCAACTCTCACTCTTATACTGCACTGTAACTTTTATTGTTGTATTTTATAGCTGTCTTATTCTACTTAGCTTGTTTTTATTTTCTATTTCTTGGATTTTAATGACTGTTTTTAATTGAATTTAAATGTCCTTTTATAATGTATTTTTTTTGCACTTTGTCTCAATGCTTTAGATGTTCTATGTAAAGCGCTTTGAATTGCCTTGTTGCTGAAATGTGCTATATATAAATAAACTTGAATTGCCTGTTGTGAGAAAAATTAATCCTATTCTTTGGTTTATTTTCTTCTACTCATAGCTATAGTGGACCATATGTTTTTTTTAAAAAAGACAAAGGGCAGTGATGATTCCATTGTTGTCTTTGTAAAATGTACCCTGAACACGTCCTTGACAGCAGTCATCAGCTCAGGTCCCACTCCGTCTCCTGGAACCATCGTGACCTTGAAGGTAGCATCGGCTCGGGCCGGCGGGGCTTCTGGGCCACAGAGAGCAGCAGACACACTCAACGGTCGAGAGGCCACCTGCTGCCATCGCGGGCTGTTCAGGCCCTGAGGATGGAGAAGAAGACACCGTTACAATAAGCACAACATGGTGTACCTGTAGTAGCTATACCTTTAATATCTCTATAATAACAATACAGATGATTACCAACTTTTTTTGACTTGTGACTCCATAAAACAAAACAGCGTCTACTTGTGACCCCTTAAAAGAAAGCAGCGTCTACTTGTGACCCCTTAAAAGAAAGCAGCATCTATTTGTGACCCCTTAAAACAAAGCATTGTCTACTTGACTCCTCGTCAGTTTGCATATGAGATTGCCAATTCCCAGGATTTCCCCGTCTTTCTATTCAATTTTAGAGGAAAAAAAAGCAGCGACTAGAGAAATATCTTACAAAAATCTATATGAGTAGAGCTGAAAACAATTAGTTGATTCATTCAATCAACAAAAAATTAAATTGTCAACTATTTTGATATAGTTTAAGTTATTGATTTTCCATAAAAAGATCTACAATATGTATCGATATTACAATATAAAATTAAGGGCTGCCCCCTCTAATTGGTAGTTTTGGTCTTAGTCGACTAAGATTTCTTTAGTCAATTAGTCATTTTTTAATGTTTTTTTTCATACTGAATGACTTCATCTCTGGTAAAGACACGATTTAAAGGGGGACTTTTGTGTGATTTGACTAAGAATTTCTTTGGTCGAGGACAGCCCTAATAAAATTACATATACTACACACATATATTACATAAACTGCATATACTGTGATAACTTGATGGAGGATTTTATCCATATTGCCCACTGCTAGTGACAATGGTGCACGATTGATTAGATAATATTAAGGAGGGCAGAGATGGGTGTGACTTTTTTTTTTTTTATCTCTGAAGACATGCTTCAAGAAGATCCTGAATAATCATCAGCCACTAACCTGTGGGCAAAATGGGAGCAACATGTAATAACTAAAATTCACTTCAGCTGTCATCTGTAACAAAATGACAACTCACCACCATGCCATAATAACACAGCAGCTTTAAAAGTGATAATCTAGGCAACTGCACATCTTTTGACTCATTGAGATGACTGACAACTAAAAAAGAAAGTTATCAAATCACAAGCATAATATATATATATAATCTGAAGTGACAAAGTGTGATATTGCACAGTGAGAATGAAATGAATGAATGAATGAATGAATGAATTAATGAAATTCCACCTGAAAATATCAGGTTATTATCAGTTTGTTGGTGTGTAAGTAATCTACTGGGAGCAGTGCTGGTTGTGGAGTCTGACAGCTGCAGGAAGGAATAAGTGATGTGCTGTTATAAGTGTGTAATAGTAACTGATGCTTCACTAAGGACAAGTAGCTAGGTTACCATGTCAACCATGTCAGGGTTAACTGAGCTAGCTACTTAGCTCACTATCTCACATACTAGATAGTTAATATAAAACTAGCTGGCTATTGGCTTGTTTGACGAGTATCTACTGATGATGGAGATTTATTACCTCGTTGACCAGCTGATAAAACCAGATGGAGCCACACCGGCACTATAACTACAGATATATATGACTATAACTGTCACTTTTTATCTGAGGATGACAGGAGCTAACTGAGTGTCAATGAAGGAGGCTCATGTTTTAGCATCAATACATGAATAACACAAGCCAGAAGCAGAGAAAACATGGCACTTTCAGTTTAACAAATACAACTTCAACTGCTGCAACTCGTTTCCTAGCGACGTGTGTGTATAATAAGCTGTTAAACATCATCTCTGCTCTCACCTTGACCAATGTTACCAAGCTTCCTCTCAAGGCGGCCGCCATCGTTACAGCATGAAGCGACTGAGGTTCTTCTTCTGTGGTGTTGCGGCGGTGGTAGAGTGCTGACTACTAGAGGACAACAATGGACCCTAGTGGACAGAAGAGGTAATAGAGTGCTACAGGAATGAATACTATAGTATTAGAGTATTTTCTCATTTAATTAAGAACTTCAATCAGCTTTGAGTGAGTATTTTTTCATTTTAAGAACTTGATTGCACATTGAACATAGCGTTTTTAAAGGTCCCATATCCTGCTCATTTTCAAGTTTATACTTGTATTTTGTGTTTCTTCTAGAACATGTTTACACGCTGTAATGTTAAAAAACCTTATATTTTCCACATACTGTCAGCCTGAATATGCCTGTATTTATCCTCTGTCTGAAATGCTCCGTTTTAGTGCATTTTGACGGAATTGCAACAGAATTACGTTACTAGGCAACAGCTTGGGTCCATGTGTACTTCCTGTCAGCTGATGACATTCACATACACTGCAACAGGAAATAAACTGGGACACATTTAGAATGTTTAAGTTTAAAATTGTGTCAAGAGTCTAAATATTGTATATTTGTGACATCACGAATGGGCAGAAATCCTGACGGCTTGTTTCAAATGCAGAGTTTCTGAATACGGGCTGTGTGTATTTCCCTGTGGATTGAGTGTTTCGATACTTTCACAGTATTTATATAGGACTTAAGCCTGCTTTATAATAAAAAAAAACGTGAAAATCTCACTTTTTTATAATATGGGACCTTTAAGTAAAATTATCGAGACAAAAGAAATAAACATAGGCCTAGCCTATATCATACGGAGACCCCTAGACCCCTAGGAGAAAATTTTATGAATTCGTTCCCTCATGTTAGTAACTCATTCCCTCAAGTTCCCATGATTGGAGGAAGTGCACTATGAATTAACTCGTGCCCTCGAATTATTATTAATTCGAGGGCACGAGTTACTAACTTGAGGAAACGAAAAAAAAAATTCTCTGTAAAATTCTCTGTAATATCGCGATAGAAACGATATAGAAAACTATATATGATAGACATTTTTATATAATTTTGTCCAGCCCTACACAAAATCTACATAATGCTTCATCTGACAAAATGTGTTTTGCTCTATTGAAAGGTCTTCATAGTTATGAGTCATGACAATGTTGAATGAGGATGGCAAATTTAATATTTAAGATGAGATAGAAAGAAAATATAGAGATAAATGATGAAGAATGAGGTGAATAGTTTAGAGAGGTACAAAATAGGAAACAGGAAACCCTACAATATTGTGCAATACAACAATGTTGTAATAAATACAATGAAGCTTGTACTGTTCACTTCACTTTGAATGATTCAGGGGGCCCAGAGCTAGACAGGGCCCCTGGGACATGCCCGGGATTACAGTTATTTATTGTGTCAGAGCTGTTGTTGAGCTGAGCTCAGGGGGCCCAAAGTGTTGCACACCTGTGTGTCCATCTTTATGTGAACATTTCACACTCTCATCTTTCTCAATATGTTACGTATTGCTTATAATATTAGCATTAACATCATCATCATCATATATGTGTTGCTGTCACCTATGGCCCCACCCCCTAAATAGGTCAGGGGATTCCCAATCCTATTCCAGGCAAGTGATGCTCTCTGCTGACACACAGGATGACATCTGGGCTTTAAAATCACCATCATGAAACTGTAGATCAGCAGGCTACCCTCTGACACTTATATAGTCCTCTCTTACCTTGTTGGACATTTCATTTGGTTATTCATGCTGGCATCATTTTTTGGGGCAAAGTGGGGAATCTAAACTGTGTGTAAATTTTGCCCTGAGCAAGGCCTCTCAGGCAGTCCCTCCTCTTTGTACAAAGTACTCCTGCTTACTTTGTTCCTCTTATTATCAATACATTCAAGCCACAGAGCAAAATATATCTTTTTCCGGAAATATATAGCTCTATCTATATATCTATAACATTTTTGATTTTCATAAATAACTGTTTTTATTACAATATAAATTCCGATTGGTCCCTAATATTGTTGGCTTGAAAAGTTGTTAAACTGATGTCAGTTTCACTAGAATTTACACTTTTATTAACAAATAATTGTGACCAGGCAGATGAAAAACTGTGAAAAAGAGAGTTACAGGGGTGAAAAGTGACTTGAAAATTGTATTTATTTATTTATTTGTTTATTTGTCACCTCAATGTCTATCTATCTCGGCACAACACAAAGCGCCTGGGTCAGTCCTTCATGCTGGTAGCCATCAGGCTCCACAACCAAGGCTGAGCCCCATATGAGAACTATTAGGACTTTAAGAACTTTAAACATGCACTATCTACCTTTTAACATGCACTATCTGCAACCATCTTGGACTCTAACCACTGGCGCACTTTACACTCACTTTACACTATACATCCTATTTATTTACCACTTTATTGCTGACTGCACATATGTACATATTACATTTATTTATTGCACATTCTACATTTATTTATTGATGGACTGTACACACTATGTTCACCCATTCACTCTGTATCTTTTATATCTCTATTATCGTCTTTATAATTTTGTTTACCTTTACCTCTCCTGTGATTCACTCTGTTTGCTGATGTAGCTGCTTTGACACCTGAATTTCCCTCTGGGGATTAATAAAGGTTCATCTTATCTTATCTTATCTATCTATCTATCTATCTATCTATCTATCTATCTATCTATCTATCTATCTATCTATAACATTTTTAATTTTCATAAATAATTGTACTGATTATTATATAAATTCAAAACTGGTCCCTAAGACAATTTACACTTTTATTAACAAATAATTGTGACCGGGCAAATGAAAAACTGTGAGAAAGAGAGTTACAGGAGTAAAAAGTGTATTTCTGTCTTTATTTATTTGTTCATTTGTTCGCTCTGAGCGACTGCATATGGCCTATGCCTTAAACCTTCTATCTATCTATCTATCTATCTATCTATCTATCTATCTATCTATAACATTTTTAATTTTCATAAATAATTGTATTTATTATAATATAAATTCACAATTGGTCCCTAAGACAATTTACACTTTTATTAACAAATAATTGTGACCGTCTTTATTTATGTATTTATTTATTTATTTGTTCATTTGTTACCTCAATGCAGAAAATGAGAAATCTATCTATCTTTATCAAGGCGTTTAGAAGAATCTCTGAGGATTTTGAAAATGTTGTTAAACTGAGTTACCCTAGCCAAGCTGACTAGTTTGAGCTCAGAATGGCATTTACCTTGTAGCCTGAAGTAAAGTACTGAGGGCTAACTAGCCCCGTAGCACCGTGCCTGTCTAGCAGCAGCAGCAGCGTAGCAGCTGTAGTTGACTATATTTGGGCAAAGACAGACAGCAGACAGAGAGCTGCTCTCACTTCCGTGTTTGTGTGATCAGGGAGTGTAACAGCTGAGGGAGTGCACAGCTTCACTGTTTCATTCATTTGTAAGAGAAGCAACTGACCAGCAGGGAAAATGTCGCACGAACTGAGTAAGTAATTTTGTTATATTTAATGAAAAAACAATACAATAAAACCGTTAATTATTCAGCAGCTAGAGCTAGTCAGACAGCTAGCATCGCAGCTAGCTAGCCTCGCCCATAGCTGTGTGATTTCTGACACTTCATTTTGAAAGATTATATCCCGACATTGGGAATGATTTGTTCACATTTTATACGCGCATGTGTCTGAAACGCACTTGTTTGTTGTGAAGGTGCTCTGGCTCAAAATACAGCTCATTACAAGCTGTTCATTTAGCTTATTAAGCTAACAGCTAGCTAAGTCAAGGCCTATATAAGGAGGTTAGAACACGGGTCGTTGTGTTTAGGGTATTGCGCATGCGCAGTGTAACTGAAGCTGCGGTCGTGTGTTTTGATTGGCTCAATTTCAGCGAGGGCTAGACCGGATTCTATTGCGCATGCGTAATTACCTCCAGCAGTTATGAAGCGTGTCCGAGCCTCCGTCAATAGGCCTTGCAGCTAAGTCAGGAAATAGTTGTGCTCACATCGCATTGTTATGACATGTCCAGACAGAGACAGTCAGCAACTCCTTCTCACATGGATGTAGGTCCTACTGGGTGATAAATGAGTGTGAGCATTTTTATGTGGAGCTGGTGGAGATTTGAGCTCATGTTCTTGATAAGAAAACTGATTTTGAAGATATTGCGGAAGCCCTGATGTAACATTTAATGGTCTCTAATTGCTGCTCACATTCTGCATGGTAAAAGGAAGCAGAGGCTTTTTTTTTTGCAGAATTTACATTTATATATATATATACAACTTCACTAAGATAACTATAAGATTGATGATACACATACACACCAAAAACTGTCAATAACTGCACTTTACTGTACACCGACTGTGCAATATTTTCAGGTGGAATTTCATTTCACACTTTTATTAATAATCAATACTGTTTATATGTTCCTATTCTTATATTTTCTTCTATTTAAATTGCTTATATTTTGTTTCACTTTTTTTTTTTTGCTGTGTTGTATCTTACTTTTTGTTTTTACTGATGCTTCTTGTTTTTTGCACTATCCCCTCCTTTGCTGCTGTACACTGCAAATTTCCTCACTGTGGGACTATTAAAGGAATATATTATCTTATCTTATCTTATGATGTATGTTTTTTTTAGGTTAAAAGAGAAGGACCTGAACTTGGGCCGCACGATTATGGCCAAAATGAGAATAACGATTTTTTTTTTTTCAATATTGAGATCACGATTATTTATTGCGATTATTCTTGGATTTTAGCGACAACATATTTTTATTACTGCACTTTCACATTAAAGGTCCCATATTGTAAAAAGTGAAATTTTCAGATCTTTTACATTACAAAGCAGGTTTAAGTGCTTTTTAAATACTGTTAAACTATCAAAACATTCAATATACGGAGAAATACACACAATCCGTATTCAGAAATTGTGCTGCTGTAACATTTGATGGTCTTTAATTGCTGCTCCCATTCTGCATGGTAAAAGGCATCAGAGGCTTTTTGTTGCTGAATTTACATTTATGCATATACAACTTCACTAGGATAACTATAAGAGTGATGATACACATACACACCAAAAACTGCACTTTACTTTACACCGACTGTGCAATATTTTCAGGTGGAATTTCATTTCACACTTGTGTGCATTTTTGTTAATAATCAATACTGTTTATATTGTTCCTATTCTTATATTTCCTTTCTATTTAAATTGTTCATATTTTGTTTCATTTTTTTTTTTTACTGTGTTGAATCTTGGCTCGCAGTCAGCAACTCCTACTCGTGGATGTAGCTCCTACTGGGGAAGTAGCTCACAGAAACACGCTTTGTTTCTTGGCTGATAAATAAGTGTGAAGTAAAGAGTCATTTTTATGTGGAGCTGGTGGAGATTAGAGATAATATTCTCCATAAGAAAACAGATTTTGAAGCCAATGCAGAAGTCCTGCTGATCACTTTCTTGTTAGTGAAACATTTAATGGTCCTTAATTGCTGTTCCCATTCTGCATGGTAAAAGGAAGCAGAGGCATTTTTTACATTTATGTACATGCAACTTGACTAAGATAGTTATAAGAGTGATGATTTTTTTTTAGGTTAAAAGTGAAGGACCTGAACTAGGGCTCCATGATTATGGCCAAAATGATAATCATGATTTTTTTTTTTTTTTTAAGCAATATTGAGATCACGATTATTTATCACGATTATTCTTGGGTTTTAGCGACAACATATTTTTATTACTGCACTTTCACATTAAGACAAGATAAGATAAGATAAGATATTCCTTTATTAGTCCCACAGTGGGGACATTTGCAGTATACAGCAGCAAAGGGGATAGTGCAAAAACAAGATCCATCAGCTAACACAGTAAAAAAGAGCTAAACAAAGTGTAACAAAATATGAACCATTTTAAATAGAAGGAAGTATAAAAATAGGAGCAGTATATACAGTATTGACAATAAACAGACTACTAACAAAATTGCACAAGTTGAAAATTATATTGCACAGGTCCCATATTGTGAAAAGATTTTCAGGTCTTTTACATTATAAAGCAGGTTTAAGTGCTATATAAATACTGTTAAACTATCAAAACGCTCAATATACAGAGAAATAAACGCAGCCCCGTATTCAGAAATTGCACGTTTGAAACAAGCCGTTTGGATTTCTGTCCATTTGTGATGGTAAATGGACTTGGACTTGTATAGCGCTTTTCTAGTCTTCTGACCACTCAAAGCGCTTTACACTACATGTCAGCATTCATACACAGATGGCAGAGGCTGCTAAGGTGCCAACTTTGCCCATCAGGATGTAATTTAAATACTCATTCATACACCGATGGCTATGCCTTCAGGAGCAATTTGGGGTTAAGTGTCTTGCTCAAGGACACATCGACATGTGACAACCTGCTCTACCCTCTGAGCCATAGCCGCCCCATTTGATGTCACAAATAAACGATATTTAGACCATTACGCGGTTTTAAAAGTAAAAATTCTAAATGTGTCCCAGTTTATTTCCTGTTGCAGTGTGAATGACATCAGCAGACAGGATTTAAACATGGACCAAAACTGTTGCCTAGCAACTCAATTCTGTTGCAATTCTGTTGAAATGCAGCAAAACGGAGCGTTTCAGACAGAGGGTAAATACAGGCATATTCAGGCAGACAGTACGAGGAAAATAGTGTTTTTTTTTTTTAACATTACAGCATGTAAACATGTTCTAAGAGAAACACAAAATACAAGTATGAACCTGAAAATGAGCATGATATGGGACCTTTAAAATAAACAGAGCACTGCTTTCACTTCCATGCTGTGCTACAGTCCTGCTAATGTACAAATTAGGGTTGCATGATGTTTTAAAAAACTGACATTGCAATTTTTTTTTTCTGCAATATGAAAAAAACTAAAACAGGAAGAAGAAGAAGAAAGGCACTTTTTATTAAATATTCACCCTACCCTTTTGCTAGCTACATTTTAAAGTTAAATGCATCAATCTGGTGCACTTTGATGTTTTGCTCTCAATATAATCATAAACACATTGGTTGTATAGAAAATATCTATACCCAAAAGTGAAGCCAAAACATCTCGATCGCTGGCTGGCGGCTAGCTGTTAGTTTAGGAAGCGCTTGATTTGATATGCAGCAGCATTTTCTATGAGCACAACACACATTTTAAACGTCAATATCGCAGTCGATCATGTTCATTTAATTGTGGGAAGCCAAAATTGTAATCGCGATTAATATTCGATTAATTGTGCAGCCCTAACATCAACCACCCAGTAAATCAGTAATTATCTTGGAAGTAGGGTTGGGCGATATGGAGAAAATCAAACATCGCAATATTTTTTGCCAAATACCTTGATATCGATTAGGGGTGTAATGAAAATATCGAGAATTGCAATATTTTTTGTGATACTGTGTCGATTCGTAAAATTTTTTTTTTATTAATTGTTTACATACAAAAATTAGTTTACTTAATATTTTATTCCATTTGCAAAGATATGTGTCCTCTCAGTGTATGTGTCCTCTCATAGTAGTGCTGTGATGTTACAGGGACTGTGATAAAAATGCAGGTCTCACTGTTCTGATTGCATAAAAACATTTTTTACTTAGATTTTATGCATAGGGTGGTGTGTGCTTTATACTATGATAGTTTTCCTAAAATTTGATTAAAAAAAAATCACAATATATCGCCTAGCTTACAGTATCACAATATATCCATATATATTGAATCGTAACCCCTGTGTATCATGATACGTATTTTATCGCTAGATTCTTGCCAATACACAGCCCTAATATCTATATTGCGAGGATATTGTAGGCTTGACTATTGGTGCTTTCACAAAATATTTACACAAGATTTTTGACTAAGAATGTCAAAATGAATGACTAAGTGGGTAAAGGCAAATAATAGAACAGCTAGAACAGTCTGGTAAGTTCAGAAAATTACATCACTTTACTGTAATGCAGGCTTTAAAATCAAGAAAAGACAACACTTATGAGACACATATAAGACGATATCTGTTCTCATATATATCGATATTTTTATTTTATTTATAAAGAAAACAAAGCTGTAGAAATAAAGGTAAGGAATAGACTGGACTGTTTTTGTACACAAGTGGTGGTAAAATAGGTGTATATTTCACCACTTGTGTACACAACAATACATCAAGTCCTCAGAATGATTAATGAAGAACTAAGTGATGCTGATTAACTCTGCATATCTTATCTGGAAATATATTAGTCCAGGCAGTGCAAGATTTCTCTCTATCAGCTCATGATGTACACCCTAGATGTATGATGTAACCTCTTCTGTCTGCATACAATCCCTTAAGAAATATTTAAGTGTATACTTTTTTCAGTGTATGCTCATTAAAGTTAACCGTAATGCTATACATTATCTGTCGTCCCGTCATCGTTCTTGTCATGTCTGCTTTTTTTCAGAACATGTATTCGCCAGTCTCCCGCAGATGGAGAGGGGAGTTGCAAAAGTGATTGGCGGTGATCCCAAAGGCAACAACTTCCTGTATACCAATGGGAAGTGTGTCATCATCAGGAACATTGACGTAAGGTTCCTCCTTTTTAAAAGCCATATTTAACAAGTGTTGCATGCTTACTTATCTATAACAATCTAGGTCTTGTTTTGGCCTTTATTCATATTAGTCATGATGACATTTTACTCCCTAACAAACTACAGTAAATTGCTTTGTACTGAATTCTTCAAGTCAAATTTTAAAGAATAAGTTAAAGGGTACATTTTGTGACTAACTGTGACAAAAGTTTCTGAAATTGGTCCAGTATTGAGGGATAACACTGTGACCGGAAGCCACGAAACGAGCTGTGAGGGCAAGTGAGCAGTTTCAATGTAACATTACGTTCACTAAAAGTGCTCGTTTTAGCCACTGGCCATCGAATAAGACCTCATCCACATTGTTGAAATTATCTTAATATTCAGCCATGACATCGCAAATCTTTTTAGATAACACTAAGCTACGCTTTCTGTACTCCAACACAACATTTCCACCATAGATGTATTCCACTCTTCTACTGTTGTCTTCCGGCAACACGTCACCTCGCCAGATTTCAGAACGAGACTTCTCCTTGAGTGAGACTCTTTCCATAATGTCAGACACGTATAATAACAATCAGAGCATGTCATGGCAAAAACAAGCACCTAGTACCACTTGCCCCAATAGCACCATATTGCAGCTTGTGAGCAGCTGCTGTCTACAGCGCTCTCCCTCAATAATTGTTGTAGAATTTGTTGTCGCTATTAGTCAGTTACAAACAAAAACATGTAACAAGCTTATTTTCTGTGGTTGAAAAAGTTACCCTTTAACACCAACCTCAAAAGCATCTGTGTTAGGTGTGGTGACAAATGTGCTCTTGATGTGGTCCAAAATCCAGCCGGTACAGTGCTGTACTGTCTCTGCCAACACTTACAAGCTGTCTAAAGATTAAATTAAAGTTTGGCTGCAATGATAGTTGATTGGTTTAGAGTTTTGCACTTCCTTACATGGAACTATTTCTAGTTCAATAATCGTACTCGTCATCCTCAATTATTTTTCCATTACCTGCTGTCAGCTGATAAGGGACCCAACGTCATACCTGCCGCCTCATTTACTAACGTGCACCGCATTTAAGAGCTTCCCATCCCCACCCATGCCACCACATATCACACAGCACAATGGAGCGCAGCCTCTGTTGCACCTGTAACCACGCCTGAGCTCTTCAAACACTGGCGGTCAGCAAAATACGATTTTCAGCTGGTTTTCAGTTACTCTTTAACCGGGAAGCAGTTGTACAAAATGTACAACTGAACATTTTCATGTGACATCTCTCATCTTAATCTTCTGCTTTTTATTGGTGGTTTAGATATTCGGGTATAACTGAGTAATTGTTGTGTGTGTGATCACTCACATTACTTGTTCCAATTGACACAATCAGAGGGTTGTGTCAAGCTGAGATGCTGTGTCCCTTTAACTCTCCTCAATTAATCTAATGAGTAAAATGTTTTCATAAGCAATAGGAACAATGGCCAAAACCCTAAACTATAGTTCAGGTTAAAAAATAAAACCAAATTTTTCTTTGACTGATTTTAAAAAAAGGGATCTGTTTGCTGATGTCTTTTACAGAACCCGGTTATAGCAGACATTTACACCGAACATGCCCATGCAGTAGGTGTTGCCAAGTATTCCCCCAGTGGATTCTACATTGCATCTGGAGGTAAACAACTCGTGTGTGTGTGTGTGTGTGTGTGTGTGTGTGTGTGTGTGTGTGTGTGTGTGTGTGTGTGTGTGTGTGTGTGTGTGTGTGTCTGTGTGTGTGTGTCTGTGACCACAGTCATGTTAATACTATAATAAAATAATCGTTTTTAAATCCATTTAGATGCATCAGGAAAGATCCGTATCTGGGACACCACCCAGAAGGAGCACATTCTCAAGTACGAGTACACCCCTATTTCAGGCAAGATCAAGGACATCGCATGGACCGAGGATAGCAAGAGGATTGCTGTTGTTGGGGAGGGACGAGAGAAGTGAGTAGGAGTTTCTTTTTTCGTTAACTTGCACGGCAGCTGGATTCTCGCAAGATCACATGAAAAATCCATCTTGTCAGGCTTCAAGTAGGGCTGTCGTGGTGAAGGACTTTCCCCAGCGGTGATAATGATTGGCTCAACAGCACGATATGCGTTATTATTCGAGCCCGAGCACCGACAACGTCGGGCCAGCGAAGGCCCTATTAAAACGATGAATTGCCTTTTTGAGGGCCTTAACATGCTCAGAAAGTTGTTAAACGTGGCACAGTCATCAGACGCGGTGAAAAATTTGATATTTTAAGGGTCTCGGGCTTGGCTGTTGCAAAATGGCTTGCTAGCGCCCCCTAGAGAGTTGGAAAAATTGAGCCCCTTGCTCCGGTTTCACCTACATGTATGAAATTTGGCAGACAGATATAACATTTGGACATGCACAAAAAAGCCTCTTGGAGGTATGCCCAAAACTCAACAGGAAGTCAGCCATTTTTAGCGTGTACTTTAACAAACTCCTCCTACAGATGTAATCAGAACGACCTTAAATTTTGTCAGGACAATTTTAGGACCTTAAGGATGAAAATGTATTCAAATGGTGAGTTTTCACTGACGACCTGACCGTGGTGTGGCGGCAATTTTGAGCCATTCGCAATGAAACAGGAAGTTGTTGTAACTCAACTGTACATAGTCCGTTCTAACCCAAACTTCTCAGGCATGATAAGGGTCCAGTCCTGAGGACATTTACATGTCTATATTGAGTCACACTCATAGCGCCCCCTGCTGGCAACAGGAAATGTCATGTTTTCTATTTTAATGTACTCCTTTAATGGACACCTTGAAGCGCTCCAGCACATCACCTGCCTTACCAGATATGTAGGGCAACTGTCTATGAAAGCAATTATGAAAAGAAAACAAAACCCATAGCAGAATTATTATTTTAGTATGACTGTCGACATGAAGCAATATTCTGCATAAGCTCTGCATTTTATTTCATCCTGGGAGACTTGTTTTATTCCTCTCTCTCAAACCTCACAAACACCTGGAACAATTGTATGCATGTTCATCTCTTTCTGTAGGTATGCAGCCGTGTTTCTGTGGGACTCCGGCTCCACGGTGGGGGATCTTTCCAACCACTCCAAAGTGGTCAACAGCGTAGACATAAGGCAGCAGCGCCCTTACCGCCTTGCCATTGCAAGTGATGACACCTGTGCGTCCTTCTTCCAGGGGCCTCCCTTCAAGTTCGATTTCACCATACGTGTGAGTTGCAGAGATTAACATTTGCTTTTTAGGCATTTGTGTTGAAGCAAAGTAGTTGGAGTCATTTGATTTTGTTGGACCTGTCAGATCAACCAAAGGCTAAATGTCATCTTCAACTTGTAGTCTTAGTAGTATAACATATTGGCCTTCAACAATCGCAGACATTTTCTGTGACTTTGAACCAGCTGTCTTATTTTTAATGTCCGTCGTTGGTCATCTTAAGTCCATCACACCCTGGTGGTTTTTAACAGTGTTAGCCTTGTTTGTCTGTTTCCATATTACATAACCCACTTCCCCCATAGAGGAGAATGTGTGAGCCACATTCTTAAAGCAGGCCTTCCCTCTACAAACATGTAACACATTTTTAAGCACCAAATTTTGTTCTCTACAGAAAAATCCTTGTGGTCTGTTTTTAGATTTCAGTCTGTAGTTTGTTTTCTCTATACAAGCATAGCACATTGTGTAAATGCTGACCTTAGTTGTGATAGTTGCATGTAAATCACTTCATACAATAGATGTGTCACCCCAAAATTAAACCTAGACCCTGATGGTCTAAAATGAATGTCATTAAACCTGCAGTAGGCAGAATATTTTTGGCATCATTGGGCAAAAATTCCATAATAACCTTTCAGCATATTGTAATTCAAGTGTTCTAAGAGAAAACTAGACTTCTGCTCCTCCTCATGGCTCTGTTTTCAGGCTTTAAAAAAATCAAACGCGTGACGTGAGACTTTGGCCAATCACAGGTCATTTCAGACTAGCTGTTCATTCAACAGTCAGCTGTCAATCACTTACAAACTCCGGTCAAACTAGGCAGCACTGATCAAATATGAATCAATATTCTGTTACTGCAATGTCTATTTCTCGCCTCAGATGCTTTCAGAAACATCTTGTAGTGTACTGTTTAGCTGTAAAATGAGAAAGTTTGCTCTGGCTGTTGGGCGGTGCTTGGTATTTCTTCAGAAGATCTCAACATGGCTGCCGGGTCACAAACCTTTTCATGACCTTGACCGTTTGATCGGAGTTAGTGAGTGATTGACAGCTGCTCAGAGTCGGCAGATTCCAGCTCGGCTCTGATTGGTTGTTTTCCTCCGGTCTGGGACACCTTGCAGATGCCATTAGGAGCACAGGAGGACACAGAGGCACATGATTTTTTTGCAGATTACCTGTCTCACGCACTACTATGAGGATATAGTGACCGTTTTCTAAAAATTGACTGTATATTAATGTTCACAATCTTTCTTTGTGGATAATTTTATTCTATTGTTTTTCCCTTCTCTCTCTCTCTTCCGGGTGACCACTAAAGGAGCACGAACAGTTTGTCAACTGTGTTCGTTTCTCTCCAGATGGAAGTCGGTTTGTCACAGCTGGCGCTGATAGCAAGGTGAGTATTGGCTTGCCAGATGTGACCGTATGAACGATAGGGGAGACACCCCAGGTGAATAAGATAACATTTATAACTAATAGATATCACAATGAAACTTGACTTCCCCAGTTGATAACATACATTAAAAGCAATTATTTTTTGTATTACAAGTTTTCTGATATTTTATGTTTAAATATGCAAACGAGGCATTATCTGATGCTAACTTTTGGTGAATTTAGGAGAAATCTACAGACGCAAATAGACAAAGTAGTAAAATAAACACCTAAATGTGTATTTTTGATGTTTTCTTTCCACTAGTCTGAAAGAAGACATGTTATGGATGCAAAATAGCCCAAAATCTCAAAATTGACCCCATGCATGAATCACTAGGGGGTGTCTCACCTTAAAGTAAAATTACTTTTGACAAAATAATCAAAGTAACTATCGCTATGATATTTACTGAAATAATATAAATAAAATCAAAGATGTCTCAACAGGTTTATAAGAAAAAAATCAAACTATAGTTTTGTAGAAAAAATGTTCTTCATCTTCCTAATGAGTATAATTTCTACAGATTAATGTCTACGATGGAAAGGATGGTAAATATATTTGCTCACTGGGTGGAGGGAAGGCCCACAACGGAGGAATCTATGCTGTAAGTATTTTTTGAATGTAAAAACATCAGTATATAGTGGTTAGCTAGATGGGTTTTGTTAGCTATAATCAGAGAGGACACAGAAAGTGCTTCTTTTCCCATTCAAATTAGGGATTATGTGTTCTGAAAGCAGTCTCCTTTTGTCCTTCAGTTACTGATTTGATTTTTTTCCATCTATTTCTTTGTTTTACATATAGCATTGGTGTTTCTGTCACTTTAACAACTTTGGTTACATGCATATTAATATCAAAACTTTTTTTCCTTAAATCCTCCAGGTCAGCTGGAGCCCTGACAGCGCCCAGCTGATCTCTGCCTCAGGGGACAAGACCGTGAAACTCTGGGATGTAGCTGCAGGTACGGCCGTCACCACCTTCAACATGGGCAGTGAAGTGTCAGACCAGCAGCTGGGCTGCCTGTGGCAGAAAGACCACCTCCTCTCCATCTCCTTGTCAGGATACATCAACTACCTGGACAAGAACAGCCCTGACCGGCCCATACGCGTCATCAAGGTCAGACTCTATTCCTGGATATTATCAGTAGAGTTCCTTGACACTGATACAACCTTGTGTTAAAGTTGATATTCTACAATTGAAGAAAAAAATCTTCTTTTAAACTTCTAACCAGACTTTTGCAAGCATTTGTGAAATATAAATTGGCATCTGCAAATTATACAGAGGTTTGTGATAATGTACCCATGTATTATATTTTATACAGTAGAAACAGCTTATATTGGTCACGGTCACAGTGGTTAACCACTTACATGGATCAAAAGGCTTGGGACAGAATCGTCCCTATATAAATGCTGTTTAAATAAGAGCTATCAATCGATTACAACATTTAATCTAACTATGTCTAAACTAAGGACAATCATGCGATTGATCTCACCTGTTCAAAATGTACCTTAAAGAGGTTTGTCAATTATTTAATACTTTTCTGTATGTATGAATGTATGTATATATGTATTACTGGAAATCAATTAACAACACAAAACAATGACAGATATTGTCCAGAAACCATCACATGTACTGCATTTAGCATAAAAACAGTATGATCATATCATAACATGGCAAACTCAAGTCAAACAGGCAACAACAGCTGTCAGTGTGCTGACTTGACTATGACTTGCCCCAAACTGCATGTGATTATCATAAAGTGGGCATGTCTGTAAAGGGGAGACTCGTGGGTACCCAGAGAACCCATTTACATTCACATATCTTGAGGTCAGAGGTCAAGGGACCCCTTTGAAAATGGCCATGCCAGTTTTTCCTCGGCAAAATTTAGCGCAAGTTTGGAGCGTTATTTAGCCTCCTTCATGACTTCCTAGTATGCCATGGTTGGTACCAACGGAATAATTTTTTTTTATTTTCATATGATGCCAGTGTTTTCACTGATGCTGCCACAAACAAAAAATCGCAAGTTGCTTTAATGTGTTAAGAAATTAGTGGCCTTAAAATGAATTTGCGTTAACGCGTTATTAATGCGTAAACTTTGACAGCCCTAGTTTAAATAATTTGCTTATATATTTAAGTAGTCATAGTAATGGTAAATTTATTTTACGTTACTCCCTTGATACTTTGCCTCGTGGCTCGCAGTAACTTGTCTTTGTTCCAGCTGTGCTACCTGAGGCAGGTCTTGCGTGCACGTTGAAACCACTGGAAAAAGAGTAATCTCTCGCTGAAACGAGATTCAGCAGCTAAACTTGGTGTTCCTCAGGCTACCTTACCGAAAACGAATGTGCACAGGGAAAGCACCTGTAGTTGAAGCCGCCCTCAAGTGGATTGATAAAGACTGGTCACGTAATGCCCCCTTAAAGTGAAACTCTGCCGATCCTCAACCGGCTCTGTGCCACCGCTGCGCCGGCAGCACATGCAGACGAACAACGCCCGGCCCGCCTCCCTTGATGCCGCCACTACCAAGAGCTCAGTCCCTTTTTGAAAAAGGGTGCCATTCATTTGCACGAACCGACTGTACTACAGTGACAGCCGGCCAAAAAACAGCAAAGCCTCACCCCAAGCGGGTCCTTAGTGAGGGAAAAGGAAAAAGATTTGGCAGCGAGCCTGTAAATAGCGAAGCGGTCCGTTTCACTGCTTTATATTCATGTAATAAATATGCAGAGACTAGAAGCTTCTGACTGGGATACACACACAATGGTGAGAGGGTGGGTGGTGTAACATGACACTAGTATTTCTTTAGGCTCCAAGCTCAAAATGTCAGCGTGTATCGGACAGACCCAGCCACAAGACTAGAGTTGAACGCATTAAAGTGTATTATACTGTATGTCACAGAAGTCACGCTATGTCAGGTTATTACTGAAGCATCTAAAATAGTCATGTGGCTTTTATTGGAACGGATGTGCTGCCAGATCTCCTGAGTGAAATGTCGAACATGCGACATTAACTGTTCTTGTGTGTGTGTATATCTGAAAACATGTACATCTCATCCTACAGGGTCACACCAAATCCATCCAGTGTCTGACAGTTCAAAAAAAGAACGGTCGACCATACATCTACTCGGGGAGTCACGATGGACACATCAATATCCTTTCACTGAAAAAAAAAGTCACACAAAAGTAAAAAAAAAAAAAGTGCACTTTATACTGTCTGTAGATTTGATCATTTAAAATGTGGCTCTGGCAGATGTAGATGCAGATGTCAATTGTTTTTAATATCCTAAACATGTTGACATTATTATTAACTACAGATATTTGCCCGTTGTCTGCCTCTGTTGGAGAGGTTTATTTTTTATATTTTTCTATACATCATTTCATCAGAATAAAATTGGCAGCACTAGAGTCTAATAGAACTGAAGCTGAAATTTTGCCAGCTTACCACAGCGGCCATCTGGCTCTAATTAAAGCACTTTCTGTGAAATGGAAGGTCAAAGGAAAAAGGAAAGATGTTATAAAATTGTTCAAGTAATTGGATGTAACATGTACACTTTTCTAATAAATAATTGAAGACCAAAAAATCAAACCAACAGAATTAAATATGATTGAAAATGTAGTGGGTAGTAGCATTTTCTTAAATATGACTAATCTGTCAGTATTAAAGGCAGGATTTGTAAAGATTTTGGAAACATTTTTTGTTATATTAGTTGAAATTCTCATTACATCCCGACAGCAATAACTCAATAACGCAAATGCTCCGACAAAAAAAAAAAAAAAAGGTATCTGTGGCTGTCGCAAGACGGTAATAAACCCGTCCAATCATTTCATTTGGCCCGAATGTAATAATTGGACGAGCTACCTGCCTACCTGTGCACTCATTGTGCATCACTGGAGTCTTCCACAAGCTGATAGCTTGACAGCTGTGAGTACTGACAATAGCCTCTGTGGTGCATTCAGTGGCGTAACACTCTTACTAACTAAGACATACTAACTAATCTGGAATTGTGACACCTTATTTTTATTTTTTTATATATATATAGAGATGCCTTTATCTTTGCATTAAAATCAATCAATTTTGATGCACAGCTAATTCAGGTAGCTGCATGCTCACCTATAGTAGTGACCTACTGGCTCCGCTTCACGATATGTGTGTGTGTGTGTATCCATGTCTTCAGTCAATTTTTTTCCCTTAACAAATGCCTCACATTACTGGGATGCAGAAACTGGAGAGAACGACTGCTTCTCTGGGAAGGGCCACAGCAACCAGGTGAGCAGGATGGTGTCCGCCGAAGATGACCAGATGGTGACGTGCAGCATGGATGATACACTGCGCTACACCAACATCAGCAAGACCGAGTACAGGTAGGGGCCCGCTACCATCGGCAGATAACTACTATGAGATGAACTCAGTGGGTGTTGTTATTATGATGATGTTCTGCATTTTGTCTGGTAATGATAATGGAAGTCAGTCTGGGCAGGGCGGTCGTCTGGAAGAAAACAAATTAAGTTTTAAATTAAGCTTTATTATGGCTGTTGGTAATGGGTGGATGTGCCTACGCTTAGTAATCTGTCACGTAGAAAATCAGTAATAATGTTCCATGATATTGCTACTTGAGATCCGTCACAAATGTATTCATAGAAAATGTATTCATGCAAATTTCTTTGCAAATTCTGTCATTCACAATACTAAGAACAATATTTTGAATGCATCAAAGTGAATATTTTAGGGCGTTTTCACACCTGCTTTGTTTGGTTCTGTTGAATCGATCCCTGCAGCGTTTACCCACCTGGTTCGGTTCGTTTGGGCTGGTGCGAACACAGCAGTCGCACTCGGGTGAACCAAAAAAAAACGTACCAAGACCGTTCCAAATCGCATACTTTTGTCTTTTTACTTTTAGTACGTACTGCAGCTGCCCTTAAAAAGTACATACTGTTGCATGCAGTATTCATACAATTACAAATACTACTTCATCATAACGTCTTGAACTTTGAGTTTGATTAAACCAGATCCCGTAGCCAGCTGCGCTGTGTGACCTCCCCTTGAACTGTCTTTGATATGCGACTCCAGGGCATCAGCACATCATTTTCCAGTCGCGCCTCATTTTCAAACTGCATCGTTTGCCTAAAGTGATGAATGCAAACGATGTAATAAACGATGACCAGGGCCAAGATCAACCTGCGTAGTTGTCCTTCCAACATTGTGAAATTGGATAGTGGCGCGATAATCGATTTCTGTAACAGTCTGCTCTTCTTTTACTCTTTGTTTGCGTCCAGGAGTTTTCCTGCATGGAATTTTTGGTCAATTAGAGAGCAGTTTCCTCACGTATGACAAATTTGGGTCCGCTTGTAAATGCTGCAATGTGAACACAAATGAAACTCAAGACACTAGGCTTGTTCGTGATGAGCCAGCCTGAAAAGATTTTAATATTTTGTTCTACGACATAAAATATATCAGTAAATATCCCAATCGTGAATTTTGAAGCTTTTACGTATCTTAAAAAAGGCGGTTGCTAACAAGTGGCTAAATGAGACTAAACGTCATCACACCGAACACGAATCCGCCTTTAGCTTAGTGGTGGCGACGTGAAGTCATGTGACCGTGGTGACTTAAAAAATTATAAAAGTGGTGTTCATTTGTGAAGATTATCTTGCTGAACAAAATTTGTAAGTATCATAAATGTGTGTTTGTCACAGAGTTTATTTTCTGCAATAATCCAAAAGCCAATGGAAAAATCGGCTTTTTGTTGCGGGAACCAGGGAGATGCTAACTTCCTGTACGTCATCCCTGCAGCACTCTATATGTAACATTGTAAGAAATTAGTCCCTGATTCAGAGCAAACAAACTGTAGGTGTGAAAACACCCTTAGTATAACGTGGATCTTGCAATTTAAAAAAAAAAAAATTCTACAAATGAACTGAAACAGTCCTACGGTAAGATTATAAATCCAGCATCAATATGAGTCCATTATATTTTAGTCTTAGCTGTCATTGGAATAACTGTCTTTTGTTTTCTTGTACCTCACACTGAATATTGTCTTTCAGAGTTCCCTAATAATAATGTTACAATGCTTAGTTATCTTATAAATAACCCAAACTGGTGGTTTTCAGTGCCTCTGATGTGGTGAAGATGCAAGTCCAGCCTAAAAGTGTGTCTGCAGCAGCAGGAGGGCTGTCACTGGCTGTGTGCATTGGCCAGGTAATGCCTTTGCCTTGTCATCATTGTCTAGCTTGGTGAACACATTTTTGCATTTCCATGGTTTTACTTCACCCACCTGATAATTTAACCCTCTAAAGTTTGTGTCTTATTTTGACCGCATCATTCGTCATCTCTGGCTTTCTCTAGGTCATCTTGCTGAAGGATAAGAAGGTAGTCTTCACATTGAGCGATCTCGACTACGAGCCAGAGGATGGATCTATTCAACCCGGGGGAACCACTGCTGCAGTCGGGGGAGCAGTAAGTAACTAATCTTACAGCAAAGATGAGCAAACTCATGTTTGGCAGTAGCATCAGCATGTCTCGGTGTGTAATAATCATCCCTTTTTATGTGGACCATCACAGGAAACGGCACACTCTTCATCACACCTTGGTGACATTAGATTTGAGATTTTCTTTTTTTTCTCCTTAGGATGGGAAGATCCGTCTGTACTCCATTCAGGGCAACACTCTGAAGGATGAGGGTAAAACTGTCGAGGTTACAGGGGCGGTCACTGACATGGCCTACTCTAACGATGGAGCCTATCTTGGTGTCGTAGATGACAAGAAAGTTACCACAATTTTTACTGTGGCTGACGGATACTCGGTAAACATTTGTCTGTCCTATATACTGCATACTTCCTGTGGATCACTCAATATCCAGTGCCTATAGCGGTTTCAGTAACACTTTATAATAACCATCATTTATAGATTGTAAATTGGTAGTTAATTAAACTTAATAGTTATTTTGATGTTAACAAATGCAGAAATGATGTTTAATAATAGTAATAACAATAAAACAACAATAATTATAATTATAACACATTATTACATTTTATATTATGCTATAGATGTTTTACAAAGTATTTCTTAAAGGTTTATAAATAATTTGGCTATCACTAACAAATACGTAATATAGTGTATAATATGTTATAATGTGGCAAATAATAAACTGATAATAAATAGTTTACTAATGTCATCAGAATATAATTGTTATTGTCTCCTGTGATACAATATATAATTTATAAACTAATTATTTCATATTACACAAACTAATAATAAAAATAATAATATAATAATTATTAAACATTATTGTTTCAGTGTTTGTTAACAGTAAAATATTAACTGAGTTTAATTACCATTATATAATTTATAAATGATGGTTATTATAAAGTGTTATGGCAATTTCATATAAATTATAGTCACAGTCTCTTTTTATAAATATTTCTCACTCTTTTTTTTTTTTGTTTTTCACCAGTCCCAACAGTATTATGGACACCACGCCAAACCAGTGGTTTTGGCCTGGTCACCTGACAATGAGCACTTAGCGACTGGTGGGATGGACATGATGGTGTTCATCTGGACAGTTGGCGATCCAGACAAGAGGATTAAGATCCCAGGTAGGCCACACACATGCACATTCACTCATGCCTGGCTCGCACGCAGATATACACCGATGTACTAATCCCTCTGTAACAATATCCAAGCGTGAAAAGCAAAGTCAATGGGACAGTTTGAGCTGAGCTAAATTATGCATTTAGAGCATGTATCTGGGCTCAAAGTTAAAGTAAACCTGCGGTTCCTGGTGGTAACAGCAAGTGTGGTTTAATGCTACTGCAAAGACTCCTTGAGCGGCTACTTTGTCAGAAATAAAACAGGAAACAACCAGTGTACAGTGCAGCCAAACAAATTCATGTTTTTGATAATTAAAAAATGATACAGTGATTTGGTTTCATGCCGTGCAAGTAGTTTTCCACACAGTTTTCCTTCTTGTTCCATTACTTCCTGCAAAAAGTGGGCTGCTGTCAATAATCGTGGAAGATGACCGCGTTATCTGTGACCGTTTCACAATAAAAGCCACCCTGTGTCTCTGCAGTATTAATGTGAAGCAGCAGTTGTAGGAAATGTTCAGTGTGCTTTAGCAGTACCTTTTATACCACTGTAGTAGATTCTCTCACTCTCTGTTCAGAGCACACTTCACACTTGCGTGTCCAGCGTGAAGCTGTGAACCCACCGTTACATGCATGCATCATTACCTGTGAAGCCAGCATGAGAATGGCGGACTCCGCCACTAACAATGAAACCCAATATAGAGAGAGGTAAATACAGAATGTAAATATGTTAAATGGCTATTGCATGAAAATGCTGACCATAAATAGAAATAAAAAACAGGGTTGGGTTTTATAACTTGAAGTCATAGCTATGTATGAAAATTGAACTTGGCTGCAAATATTTGTATTTTAACTTAAAGGTCTAAATTGTAGGACTTAGGTGGAATTATTGGCAGAAATTGAATGTATTATTCATAACTGTCTTCATTAGTGTATAATTTCCGTTAGCTTAGAATGAACCCTTCATATCGACATAGGGAGCGGGTCCTCTTCACGGAGTCCGCCATGTTGCTCTGCCATGTTTCAGCCCAGATCGGTCAAACCAAACATTGGCTCTAGAGAGAGCCTTCTGCGTTTTCACGTTACCTGAAGGCCACCGTAGTTCCCAGGCATGCTTGGAAAGGGGAGGGGTTTTCGGTTGCAATCTGCAGCCTCACCACTAGATGCCACTAAATCCTACACACTGCTCCTTTAACACTTTTCTCAGCTTTAAGACATCTCTGTAACACGGTTGTTTTGATACTTTGATGTCTGCAGACACTCACCGGTTGCACCATGTTAGCGGCCTGGCCTGGGTAGATGAGCACACTCTGGTCACCACCTCCCATGACGCCAGCATCAAGCAGTGGACTATTACATACTGAGCTGCAAGCAGACAAACATCCACATCTCCAGGGACAAGGACTACTGTAGTTTTCAATCGTTCCTTTTTTTTTTTTTACTGTATTTTCACTATCTATATGGTGTTCTATGCTGTCTGTAAACATCTGAATTGTAAATGGTAATGGCTGGGGAAAGCTCCCATAAAAATGATTTAAGATATACGTCTCTTTGATGCGAATAACCTCAACTCAACACGGAGACAAATTGAAATATACGGTGTAACCATGAGTGCTTTTACATCTCTTTGAGCTTTATGGGCCCACAATAATATTTGTAAGCTCAACATTCCATAGGTGATAGCTTTCACTCAAGTTATAACTGAAATCCTTGTCTGTGGTTGGGCTCAATGCATCCTAACTTAACGGATGAACTAAAAGCGTTTTAATTCAATGAAATCATGTTTGAAAGAAATTAAACCTTTTGGTTACATTCCTGAAATGAGAAGTAACTGATCCTAACTACTGTTGCCTGTCACTTTTTAATTTTTGAAGGTGTTAAGGGGCTGGGTGTTTTTTTTGCTTTGTCTTGGGTTTCATACTTTTGTTTTTTTAATGTTTCTCTCAACTCTTCCTGTTGGACTGGGGAGCAATAACAGGAACTGAAAGTATGTAAACAATCAAGATGCTGTCTGTTCAGTTGAAAGTCCCGTGTTGTTGCTGTGTATTTGTTTGGGCCCACTATGCTTGTCACACTTAATTTTTTTCCCCTCATGTCTTTATGCATCTGCTTCCAAGGTGGAAGTGATTCAATAATAATAATAATAATAATAAAACACTTTTTATGCATTTTCTCTTTCATGCTTTCTTTCTACTTGTCAAACACATTTATGTGGGAATCTTCATCACGATTTGATGGCATTCAGGGACAGTGGTGCTGTCAGTGTGTCCCTCTAGTGGGGTGTGAAGGAGGTGCAGGCTAGACAGGGTTTCCCTGTGACTCAATGAGCAAGTTGGTCATTATGTAATTGATAATACCAGGTAAATCAATGTCTTGATGTATTGTAAACTATCTAATGACGCGGAGATGATTGAGAACCTTATCTTACATTATTACCTTTTATCTGTACGTGGTCTCAGATTAATAATTAGTGAAAACAAAAAGTGAATGACTTTGAACTTTGTATTTTTTTTGTCTGAAAGTTTTTATACAGATGCATTATTTCTATTACTCTGTTTCACTAGCAACACTCTACTGAATCTTCAAATAGAGATGTGTTTAAGTCTTCAGTGTTAAAGTTCAAGTCCGTTGTAGGCAAAGCAAAATTAAAGTGTTATGGTGTTTAAAAACTGGCCATGCCTATTAAAGGTGCATTGGGTAGAAATGGAGCAAATCTGATTTTTAAAAAAGTTATTTCTATAAAAAGGTCACTATATCCTGACAGTAGTGCATGAGACAGGTAATCTGAAAAAAATCATGTGCCTCTGTGTCCTCCGGTGCTCCTAACGGCATCTACAAGAGTTCACAGACCGGAGGAAAACAACCAATCGGAGCCGAGCTGGATCCTGACGTCTCTGAGCAGCTGTCAGTCACTCGCAAACTCCGATCAAACGGTCAAAGTAGGCAGAAAGTTTGTGACCTGAAAACATTTGAGGTGACAATAGAGGCAGTTATCATGGTTCCAAGTTCATTTCTAGATTAGTAGTCACAGCTGCCAGCAGGACTGAACAGACTGGATTCTTTCCAGATGTTCAACAGGAGGTCCCAAGGCTATAATAACAGCCAGTCAGAGCAGCCTAATAACCACACATTTCACTTCCCTGCCTGCTTTATATGCATTAAACACGTAGCCAGGCCTACATCATTTCCACTTGCAAAGACTAATCTCTATTATCAGATTCTGCATTCACATGAAGAATCTGGAGGCGATGACACAACATTTTGGTACATTCTGTTTTCCGTTTGTACTCAGAGCAGTATTGACCGTCACATTCGAGCAGGCTTTGGTTGAATGCAGGTAAACAGTCCATTTGGAGACCAAAAGGGACAGAACACATTGGCCAAAATGCAATCTGGGAACCCAATGGCTATCGTCTGACGATGATTGAGCTTTTTATTGGTTTAAAATTAGCTTGTAAACTCGCTACTTGTGAAAGAATCCGGTCGTAGACGTCGTCCCTCAACTACAACTCCAGTCTCAGTTGCTAATCGGTCTGTAAGCAATGCGTAGCGCACGTCACGGAAGAGGAAGCCTTGATCCGGATATCTGCTGGCTACAGGGGAACCCCAAAGATCGAGGCATCTGTCGTCAGCCGATGGGTTCAGAGATTGGCAAAGACCAATGCGTAGTTGTTTTTATCTGGCTGGAGACAGCAGTAGTAGGCTAAAATCCTACATATTTGTGAATTCGGGTACATTTTTATAAACCTAAAAAGAAGGTTATTGTCTAACGGCGGCTACCTCCGTACCGCTGACACCACCACATTTGCCAAGCAACGAAGTAGTATAGAAAGCTGGACGCTGTTGTGATCATGTATACCGGTGTAGAAGGGGACACTACGACCTTGTCGGGGTGCGTGAGAGCCACAAACTAATAAGTAGCCTCCCAGATCCATATTCCTCATATATGTTTACACTTTTACGTATAATTATTCTGTACACACACACATATCTATTACATGTCTGTCCGTCCTGGAAGAGGGATCCCTTCTCTCTTATGATTTATAGCAAATTATTTCACGACCCCCCTGACAGAGTGCCACAGACCCCACTTTGAGAATCACTGCTTTAGATTGACAGAATTGACTTGCTTTCCAGTCACATGTAAAAGAGGTCAAACAGAGTGTTTCCTCAAGTCCAGGTTCTTTCCAGTCCTGCTGCTCTGAGGAGGAGGGGGTGCATCAAATATCTGGGAAATTGATAAATAAAATAAATGGTCAGAGGTGCCATATTTCTCTCACAGTGTTTATGCACACAGTTTGGTCCTGTGAAGACACTGATAAAGGTTAACAGAGGGCCATTCCTCCCCCTAGAACACCACTACAGGTTAGTGGGTCAAACAATAACCCACCTAACTGCACAGCACATACTGTACTGTTCAGCAGCCTTACCTAACCTGTACCTTACCTTACACTTCAACGCCTTTTGGCCTGAAAGTCACCATCATTTGTGTCGTAATGGAAACGTTTCACTGAGCAACCTGTAAGGAAAGATAAAAAAAAGGTAAGTAGAACATATACACTCATGTTATGTAAATGTGTTTGTGTTAAGTTTAGATGTCGCAACAGTGTCTTATATGAATAATGTGTCACTAATGTTAGCTTTTAAGGAACTAAGAAAGCCTGACCACTGTGCATTTTTGAGTTCATCTCAAAAAGAGCAGGGTTTCAAAAGGCTAATAGTTAGAATATTCTGCAGGTTATAAACGAGCATGTAAACATTTAAAGGGTTTTAATTGATGTTTACATGAAAATGACCAAAACGGGGAATTCAAATAACAACAAGTGATACATTACATTATGAACTTCTTCAGTAATGATTCGATTTTTTCAAAATAAATATAAATTTACATATTAAAAAAATAAATATACATGTTGGACAAGCTGTTAAATAACTCATTTATTAGCTTTACCAGGTTAAATGCAAAGAGTAGATGATTGAATGCTCAGAAAAAAGAAGCAGCAGTCTACACATGTGGCTTCAACTACTTTTAGTTCATGTTCATGACCGGCCACAGTAAATTGAGTTAGCCAGATCGTTCTCATGTGATAATGGTGTGTTTCTTTAATTATGTGCCGACAGTTACTTTGGTTGTGGAATCCACAAGAATAGCCGGCTTTTGGACGGTGGAAGACTTCAGAGTGGTTGGTGAGTTTTCTTTCTCTAATTGTTTATTTTTTACAGAATGAATGAATGATCATGCTTTAAAGTACCCATTTGTGATCTTTTAATTTTCTTACATTCTATGAAATGTGTAAAAAGTGAAAATATGAGCTTTGTTATTCATGGCTGAGATACCCAAAGGATGAAATTGGAGGCAAGAGGCGAGAGATTAACTTGTTCATTGCTAGAAAATGTATATTTAGAATCACCACGGTAACACAAAACATTTTAACTACCCTTACCAAAAAAAAAAAAAATTATTCAAGTGTGCTATTAGTATACTTCTTTTAAACTTAAATTAAGAGAGTATACTTTCACTTCACTTTTTTATATACTTATCAGAGATAGACTTAACAAAATTATACTTGGCTTATACTGACAAGTATACAGAAAACACTAAGTACTTGGCTTATATAGACAAGTATATACCAGAGAAGTATATTTAGCTTATGCTTACTTTTTGATAAGTGTGTGAGAGTTTGTAAATTAATGTTTTTAATATGAATTTACTTCAATTCATCAAGATTTTTCTACGTATTTCCCATTCTCCCCTCTGAACGGTATGATAACGGTCAACTTTCATACCACGGTATACCGTTACAACCCTGAACTGGTGTGTACAGAGTCACAGAAGTACAAATGGTTCTCTGTGGGAGACACCGAGCCACTAACGCAGTGGGAAAGTCAATGTTTAACACAGCTGCTGATATCAGTTTTAAAGATCACAGCAGAAAAAAAAGTGGTCTCTGAGATAAAACTACTCCAGGACATGAGCTATGGAAAGAACTTTGCAATGTTGGCAGAAACAATGCTAGAGTGACGGCTAGAGTGCCTACATATTTACACACGACCCGAAGGCAGTAACGTACAGAGTGAGCAGTGTTGTATAGTATGATATAAGTAGACTTTGCATATGCAATTTAGTAGCTGTTAGTAGTCACACTATAGTAGCTGTCTGGAATTAACACTATTGTAGAAATAAATAGGGCACGATTTTGGAAATGTATACACTTGTTCAAAATGTATGGGTGAAATAGAAATGTAGATATAAGAAAAAACAAGATTTTTGTCATCTCGACTATTTTCAATGGTTTGGCACCAGTGTATAGTAATATAGACGGGGTGAAACGCCATGTGGGGTGGAGGTCCGGGGATCATGGATGGGACACAAAACAGGGTTTTCACCCAGGAGATTGGAGTTCGCATCCTGTGTGAAACCAACCATGTGTTGTTACCCAAAACGCAATGTTTTTCCCTAAGCTTAACTAAGTTTTTTCTTTGTCGAAACCTAAAGAAGCCTTTTTGTTTGTGCTCAAAAAATAACGTTTCATTCAGTTTTATATGTCAGAGCGTGTTGCTTTTAAGTTTCGCTTTCACTTTTACGACGTAGTAGGCCCCTACTGACCCACATCTATGGTGCTTATAGCGACTGATAACACTTATCTAATGGCCTGATAACAGTCGAATCCGGTGATTAATTCACAATCATAATAATTATTATTTAGAAAAAGCAAAACTTTTATTCGGCACCTTTCAACAAGCTTTGTGGATGTACTGCTTTTTTAAAAATATATTCGTCTACATAAAATGTTATCAATAAGACCTTTAAGTACAGTACTTGAGTAAATGTACTTCGTTTCTTTCTACCACTGTTTGGACCGCTCTGCCCATGGATTCTTTCCCTACTGAAAGGTCTATCCACACCTGAGGAAACCTAATACCTCTGTTACCTAGACACCAGGCTTGAGAAAAGACATCCCAAAGGGGGTGTTCAGTTTACAGGCCTGAGTTTCATTACTTGGCCATATCTTTTTCCCCCGTGGCAGTTCAGCTCCTGACCCAAAACCACACTTGGAGTTGCTCAATCCTGCAGCCCTGTGCTGCTGCTACAATCAAACATGTTTATTTGTGTGTGTATTTATGATACTGGAGGTGCTCTTTCATGCAATTTCCGCATGGCTGAAATGTGGCTCACATGTTTGCAATATAGATAGCTGTGAGGCAGTAGTTTCAACAGTATAATTCATGAGAAGCCAAGGGAGAATAAAGCAGCCATTAAGGAGTGAAAAAGCAGCCTGAGGAGAGGGGTTTGTTTTTGGGATTGAAGCCCAAGCTCATGTGCTGCTTTTTATGTAACATGCTGTCTGCAACAGCTCCACCAGTTGCAGAAACTTTTTCTTCTTATTCTGTTGTCATTTCATTTATCACAGACTTGGCATTCAACGCTACATGTTTCTAAATCCAGCACGTAGCTGACAGAGAAGATATGATATGATCTGTTCTGGGAACGTCTTTCCTCGGCTTCGGCCAATTGCGATTGATTGGGCTGTGTGGGAGGAATGCTACAAGGAATGCTGCAGGACAATAGGGCATGGATACATGGAGCTGGAAGGGCATTCTCCATTGTTTTTACGGTAGGAGAAACAGGAGACATTTTATTCTAATATGGTATCTATCTGTGCATTAGGACTCTAAACTCTACAACTTCAACTCAGTGCTGTGATATATCTAAACACTATTCAAGGTAAGTACCAGGATTTCTTCACTATTACTTATTGATAATGACCCTTGATCCAACTCCTCATGTCTGACTGCAGTGTTTACTTGCACAGAGAAGAAGAAGGCTCAATATCACTAATATAAACATCGTTTGTCATTTGGTAAATATTACCTAATACACCTTTAATTATCAGGCTGCGGGGATTGAAAGAGGGAAACTGAGTTCATGGTATCACACTGGAAGCAAATGTTTGTTTTGGTTGCAAGACCTTGAATTCCATGATAAGATTTTTGTAGCATTGACTCAACAGTGGTGTCCACATTTTGAGCTTTCAGTTGTAATGATTTTTACAGAGGATTTCTATAATCTTTTTAAATTAAATGACCCAAGATGTTATGAGAGAGTTTTCTAAAAGAAGTGTCTATGGAGACACATGGCATAAAAATACTGTTTTTAACTCCCTGCACGTTGGCCACATCTGGCCTGTGACTGACACCCAGATGGACCGCATTTACTCTGGGTTTAATTCTTTCCATTATCCAGTCGAGCAGTGTCCACATCATTATTTTTTAATACGGCACAATGTCACTAAGTGCAGTAAAGGGGAGGAAATAAAGGACACTCACTTTTGTGTTAAGGTCAAATATAATAAAAAAAAGAAGGCCATGAAAGACATAAATCAATGAAAAGTTGGTATAAAATTTCACTAAAGTGAGCACTGTATCTGATGTGATTAAATACGCATTTAAAACTTGAACCTAATCCAGACTGCTGGATTGAGTTGATAAAAAAAAAATAAAGTCAGCTGTATTTACATAATCTCCATGAATAGTTCATCATATGTAATACTTAACTCCTTCTCTTGGTATTTCCATCTATGTTCGCAGAAAGCCAGCAACACAGGAGGTCACCATTTCTGATGGCTGTCGTCAGAAATGGTGACCTCACTGTACCTGTGTAATACATGAGGCAAATACGTGGCAGAAAACACACAAAACTAAATTGTTAAAAAACATAAATGTATTTTAATCAGGGCTGTCAATCGATTAAAATACTTCATCGTGATTAATCACAAATGAATCGCACATTTTTTATCTGTTCATAATGTACCTTAAAGGGAGATTTGTCAAGTATTTAATACTCTCATCAACATGGGAGTGGGCAAATATGCTTGTATATTGTCCAGAAACCCTCACAGGTGCTGCATAGAGCCCATTTTCATTTCATTTACATAACTTGAGGTCAGAGGTCAAGGGACCCCTCTGAAAATGGCCATGCCAGTTTTTCCTTGCCAAAATTTTGCTTAAGTTTGTAGCGTTATTTAGCCTCCTATGTGACAAGCTACTATGACATGGTTGGTACCAATGGATTCATTATGTTTTTCTAGTGTCATAGGATACCAGTATCTCACTAACCAGCTCTAAAACTGAACTTTTTAGAGAGGGGTACAGGGGGTCTTTAGGGAGAGATACCAGGTCAGCAGTAGATGTCACATAGAAGTGATGTACATCATTTGAAAGCTGGGAACCTGAAGATTAATTTGAGATGCAGCTCAGCACTTTGTGCCAAGTTGTTCCAGTCATAAATTAGAAATTAATTAATTAAAGTAAATTGTGAAAGTGTATATGAGTCATAAGTCGCTGCAGCAATTTTTGAGTTGATACCATTTGTTACACAGATTTGGTGCTAAATTTAACCATTTTTTACCACTCGAGAATTGATCAAAATGATCAATAAGCCCTCCAAAATACCACATTGAGACACCGAGACCATGAGGAACAGCATAGAAAAAGCCATGCTGTGATTTGATATCAAAAACTTTTGGAGATTTCTGCAAGAATTGCATTTTTTGGTGATTGGATAGCGAGCACCTCTGTTCAAGATACTGCTCAGAAACCCCCTTATTGTCAGTCTACCTAGGAAAGCCATCCATCCTCAGAATGCTCTAGGTCTCTAGTTTGTGGCTGTTAAGTTTCATGGGGCTGTGATTATCCTAGAGGTCACCACAGGTCATTTATACAGTGATGTCAAGTTTAAAAAAAAAAAAAGGTCTCACTACAATGAAATGGCTCCTTTGGGGACTAACATCATCACACATGAATACATTTGAGCTCATTGGATCCACAAGAGTCTCAGCTTTACAGTGATACCCAATTTATGCAATTCCAAGACTATTTAGGGACCCCAGTATGAAGAAATATTCATACACACCATTTTTAAAATAGGTGAAAATAACACATTTATACTGCATTTAAAAAACTGCAAGTTTTTTTTTTTTGTTTTTTTTACCCCAAACTGCATGTGATTATCAGAAAGTGGGCATGTCTGTAAAGTGGAGACTCGTGGGAACCCATTTTCATTCACATATCTTGAGGTCAGAGGTCTAGCTCTAAACCTACTGTAAAGCCTCTGGAAGAGATCCTGCAGGTCTCAGGGGGTTAAAGATAAACTTACTGCCTTCTCTGGTTGGAAATGTCTCTTTCACCTCCTGGATGTGATCGGGGTTGGGAAATGTGCTTTGTTGCATCTGCAATCATTCATCACTATCCTATTTTCATATCAAAACCACCCCTGATGCTATGAGTAAGTACCTACTGGCGGATTAATTCAATTTGAGTAATTGCCGATGTAATGCCCTCATTAGTGTAACTGGTTAATAGAATTGTGATTACAGCTGGACAGAGGACACCTCAGGAGCCTCCTGTTAAAGCAATGCCATGGTATTTTCAGTGGAGCAAAGTCATTACTTTTGAAATAGAGACAAACTAAAGCAAGTTTGATTCCAACAGAAGGAGCGTCGGGGAGACAAAGGGAGGGACTCATCGAAGTTAATCATTTGCCAGTGGCATTGTGACTGTCATGTCTAGGTAATGTTGGGTCAGTAGTCCTCCTGATAGCATTGGATACGCTGCCTGTGCCTGCGTAAGTATTCCCATAGTCTGGTGAAAAATATGGAAATGCATTTGTTTTTACCAAACTATTTTCTTAGATATTATCCACGGAACTGTATAGGAGTTTAGTGAAGTGGGCTGACACTTCTTCTTTAGACTTACTTTTATTTTGTTATACATTTAGGGTGTGTGTGTAGTTTTTTGTTGCATTGTTGTAAAAGGTTGTAAGATAATGTCATAAAACATTTTTTTAAACCTTTTTTTTGGGGGAGTTAGGTAGTGGGACATGACGGTGAACAAACTGTAAATATAGTATATCTTTGAGTTAAACATTAATCTTCATAATCAATACTTCAATCTGCTGCACATTATGTAATATTGGGCTCTCATGGAGCATATTCCGCAATTTATGGATCTGCTTACCTTAAAGATACCATCGGTACCAACCATGTCACTAAGGAGGTTAAATAACGCTCCAAACTTATGCTAAATTTTGGCGGGGAAAAACTGTCATGGCAAACGTTTAAAGGAGTCCCCTTGACCTCTGACCTCAAGATATGTGAATGAAAATGGGTTGGTGCAAGTCAAAGTCAAGTCAGCACACTGACACACTGACAGCTGTTGTTGCCTGTTGGGCTTCAGTTTGCCATGTTATGATTTGAACATATTCTTTATGCTAAATGCAGTACCTGTGAGGGTTTCTGGACATTATTTATCATGGTCCGTCTATTTGATATTATGTTTGTCCCACATGTAATTTTACGTTCTGCACCTACGGGAAGGAAATAACCAAACCTAAAGAGCAACATCTGTACATCACACACTGTGACATACTGTATATCCTCAACAGTGTGCAAGAGCAGAGAAAGCAGATTCACATATGTTATGTTTTGCAGTACCTGTAAGGGTTTCTGGAAAATATTTGTCATTGTTTTGTTTTGTTAATTGATTTCCAGTAATAAATATATACATACATTTATAGAAAGCAATCATGTTTGCCCACTCCCATGTTGATAAGAGTATTAAATACTTGACAAATCTCCCTTTAAGGTACATTTTGAACAGATACAAAATGTGCGATTAATCAAGATTAAATATTCAAATTGATTAACAGCCTTAGCTAATGTTTTTATGGGAAAGTTTGAGGATGACTATGTGTATCACAATAACCCTTTTCTCTCTCTCTGTTGACAAATTGGAGTCTTTCTGTATACACCTATGATTAGAGATATGTTTTTTTTACATCAAAAAGTTCTACATTAAAGGGATAGTTCGGGTGTTTTGAAGTGGGGTTGTATGAGGTACTTATCCGTAGTCTTACTTACAGAAGCTGACAGTTGCCACCCTTTATCTATGAGTGCCACTGTTTTGTTTCTATATTCATTATGTAATATTTGCTAAAGTATACATTTGAGGTATGTTGTCAGGCTGGCTGGTAATAGTCCAGTATTAGGTTAAGTCCAGACTTTCAACTGAATTATATTGCAGCCTATCCCGTTATTATCTTATCATCTTATCGTTTTACAAGTTTTAGCTGCAGTCCAAATGAATTATTATGACCTACATGAGTTTGATCTCATGCGATGCGTTGCGGTGGAACACCGCTTTGGACATCAGGTTGAATATTTTACCATGTAGGTTTTTTTCATTTTTTTTATTATTTTTTTTTTATTGCAAGACCAAAGATGTTTAAAAAGTGTCTCTGGAAAGTTCAAATGTGGACATTGGATTATGCTGCAGCAGTGGTTTCTAAAGTTTCATGGACATATGTTTTGACACACATAGTTCTTCAGTGTATTATTTCTTTAAGGAGGTGTTGGAAAGCTTCATTACACTGATATTTTCTTTTTGCTTTGTTTGCTGCTTAATTGAAGTTGGAAGTGAACAAAATGTTCTTTGGCTGCTCATGAAACATTACAGCGAACAGTTTGAAAGACTTAAAAAAGAGGGAGAGAAGGCGGGAGAATCTGTACAGAGATATAACTTGTTGAGACTAACCTACAAAAACCTTAGAAATAACCTTGATTGTGAGGATACAACAGTTTCAATATTGGTCACGTGTTCTAGCCTGAGAGTGGCAAAGTAAACGGGCCACTTTGTATTCTTTATGCAAGGTCAGGTTCAAGTTCAAGACCTTTATATGCTGCAGTGGCAACAACAACAACACCAACATCTCATCACAATAACACAGTATACACATACTGTACATCCCCACATACTAAAACACTACAAAAAGGTTAAACCTTGAAGTACAAAAATGTTAAAAAGTTACAATATTACCATATAAGTTAGTGAAAAGAAAAAAAGAACAAGCATGGGTGGATGTGCTGATACTACCTATACTTTACAGAGTTGAGCAGTGAAATGGCCGAGGGTATGACAGAGAATTTATATCGGTTAGTTTTGACTAATGGTTGTCTGAGGGCAGAAACTTAAATTCCGGATGCAGGGGGTGGGTACTGTCCGAAATTATGGATTCAGCTTTCTTTATCAGCTGTTTGTTGTACAGTTCAGACAGACATTTCTGCTGAGCGCCGATGATTTTGCTGCTGATTTTTATCACCCTTGTTAATGAGTTTTTCTGTTTGAGGTTGAGGGATGCATACCAGAAAATAAAAGCAAAACTGACTCAATAAAAGATTTATAAAACAGCGTCATCAGGGATTTGTCAACCTGGAACTTGGTTAGTGTCCTCAAACAAAAAGAGACACTGCTGGCTTTTCTTACATAGCATACCTGTGGTGAGGTCAGGGCCAATCAGGGTTATGAACTGACGCAGAGATGAGTCAATAGACACAGTTCCTGGTAAACAACCAAACCTGATTTCCTCTGCAGGTTCAGACCTGGTATTAACATGTGCCCTCAGTGATCTGATCACAAGAGGACAGCTCTAAGGACAGATGTGAATGTGAATGCACTCAAGACGCATTGAAATCTGATCACTCAGACGGTGATGGTATGATGGTGCCAGACTGTTTAGTGCGTTGTGGGTGAGGAGGATGATTTTAAATTCTGGATTTTACAGGGAGCCAGTGCAGAGACGCTAATACAGGAGTAATATGATCTATTTTTCTAGTTCTTGTCAGTACACGTGCTACAGGATTCTGGATTAACTGGGGAGTCTTAAAGAGACTTATTGGAGCAGCGTGATAATAAGGAGTTGCAGTAATCTAGTCTAGAAGTAACAAATGCATAGACTAATTTTTCTGCATTGTTTGGAGACGGGGTGTGCCTGATTTTTGCAATGTTACATAGGTGAAAGAAGGCAGTCCTTAAAGCTTGTTTTTATGTGGGAGTTAAAAGACATATCTTGATCAAAGATAACTCCTAGATTTGTTACAGTGGTGCTGGAGGTCAGGGCAATGCCATCTAGATAATTTGACCTTGAGTTCAAACTATATTCAAAGTTAATGATAAACTTTTAAGCACAACTATAATAAATGTGTTACTTGAGTCTCAATAGTGAGGACAAATTGACTTTTTTAATGTGTTCTTAATGTCTGCACAGCAACTTAGGCTGCAAAAAAGAGAGAGAGAGAGCTGAGAGCTAAAATGATCCGGTTCGAACTGGCCTTCAGTCGTCTTATGAATTCTCTCCACACAGCTGTAGCTTTTAATCCTGCTCCTCATTCTAGTCATCCGATCGGGGACTCATTTACATTCTGGAGGCTCACCGAATGCCATTAGATGTTATTAACTGTGCGGTAGGAGAGGAAATCAGCAGTGCTACAGGTCACTGACTCCTATCAGTTACGTGCAAAATGCTTTGATGTTGTTTTGTTAAGAAGGTGGATGCCCTAAAATATATTTGCTTTTATTTTTCCAACAAAGGATGTAAAACAGCTTGAAATGCATCCAACAGTCACAAACTGTGTTTGGTAAAAAATAATGCCTAAGGTGTATATAGACCTCCAGATATCATTCAATTTCTGCATTTTTATATGATGTGTTACTGTTCTTATAACCACTAGGTGGCAGACTCTGGCTTTTAATTAGCTATATTACGCTTGACCAATTCTGTAATATGAAGCAGAACAAATCCAGACTGTTTTCTTCTGATGTTGTTAAAAAGCTGGGTAAAACCCAGGCTTTAAACTGTAGTCAAGGATCTTTTTCTACATTTTGCATGTGTGTGTTGCATTTGACTTATGGGTAAATCCTAAACTTGTGACCATGTTGTGATCTATAATCCTGTCTGTTCTTGTACCAGCGTCCGTATATGTGCACGTCAGCATGTTGAGACATTTCCTTTTTCAGCAGATGTTTCACTCAGTAGTTTCTATTTAAAAAATTCCACTTCCCCCTCTTTGTTGTGAAACACTTTCTATGTATATTCTGTTTGTCTAATATGCTATGACCTTCTCATTTAAGGTTGCTGAAACGTTAAGATGGACAAACAGAAGCAGAAGGACCAGCCAGCAGTTTACAAGATGAGCGAATCTGGGAAGAGCCCTGAACAGGTTAGTGTCATTAACTCATTGGACCCACGATGGCCGAGCTCATATCTTTATGACTTTACAGCTGCCGAATGATGACATCTGTTGTGATGTATGAAATCTGACTGGTTGGACAGACTGATAGTCCTGTTCTGATAGCACTATGTAGGTTACGGCTGTTTTACATACATTAACCAGTTATGTATATGGACAGGATGTTTTTGTGAGCAAACTGTCCTTGGACCTGAGACAGAGGCCCTCTCTACTGGTTGTGCTAAAAACGCATCGATATGAGAATTAATTAAATAATAAGAAAAACAACTATTGATTATGTAATAATGCGGTAACCTTTGACACGTTTAAAAAATGTTAACTAATATAAAAATAAATAGAAAAACATTATGAGTCAGTCCTGGTTATCGTACAGTGTGTAGGATTTGGCGGTATCTAGTGGTGTGGTTGCACATTAGGGCTAGCCTTTAACTAACTATTATTTTTATTGTTGAATCAATCTGCCGATTATTTTCTTGACTAATCGATCAGTTGTTTGGTTTATAAAATGTCGGAAAATGGTGAAAAATGTCGATCAGTGTTTGCCAAAGCCCAAGATGACGTCCTCAAATGTCTTGTTTTGTCCACAACTCAAAGATATTCAGTTTAGTGTCATAGAGGAGTAAAGAAACCAGAAAATATTCACACTTATATTCACACACAAGAAGCTGCAATCAGATAATTTTGACTTTTTTTTCTTCTAAAAAATGACTCAAACCGATTAATTGATTATCAAAATAGTTGACGATTCATTTAATAGTAGACAACTAATCAATTAATTGATTAATTGTTGAAGCTCTATCGCAGATTGCAACCAACTGAATACTCACTCCTCCTTTTCCAAGACTGCAGTAACGTAAGCCGCCGAGTGCAAAACCGGATAACGCCATTCACCTCGCTCAGAGGCCATCCTTACCTTAATAACACTACTTTAGGAGCAACGGAAGTCAGAAGGCGGCTGGCGGTTCTACAGTTTCGCACTCTGTGGCTCACATTACTGCAGTTTCACAAGTGCGACGGAGAACTATGGTGGCCTCCAGGTAATGTAAAAACAGTGTTTGGTTTGTCCGTTCTGGGCTACTGTAGAAACATGGCGGAGCAACATGGTGGACTCCGTGAAGAGGACCCGCTCCCTATGTAGATATGAAGGGCTCATTCTAAGTTAACGAAAACACAACAATTCTTAGTTTCAGGTGATTGTACACTAATGGAAACATAGTAATGAATATTATATTCCATTTCTGCAATAGATCCCCCGAAATGTTACACACTGTTCCTTTAAAACATTTTATTTAATATGTAGAATTGTCTGTTTGCTTCCACATTGAAGAATCTTCAATGAAATATTACTAATATAGTAAAATGTATTAATACTATGCACACAGAAAATCACCTCAAAGAAACCATTTATTGCTTTGTTCACTAGTGTCTACAGTATATATGTGTATTAATGAATACTTCTTATAAAATATGAACAGCAGGCTACTCACTTGATTCCAGTCCCTCACTACTAGTGGCTACGTATACATGAGAATCACAGCTTTGATCCAGCTGCCCTGCCCTTTCATTGACCGTCTCGTACTACGCAACAATAAACCTCCCTTCAAATATAACACAGCCAGTTAGTCTTCCAAAGTACAATCCTGGACTGCAGGTATGTGCTGTGCCAACTAAGCAAAGGTCCCATCAGAGTTATCTACACCTTCATCTGTTCAGTTACCGCCCGACTTATTCGCCGCACAATTGAGCCGACTCAGCAACAACACTAAAGTGTTATTGTGGGTGTAGGCAATGCTTTCACTCTCTTTATCTTATCTTTTCCACACATGTGTGTGATTTCTTTCACGCAGTGGACCTGAAATAATTAAAGGTCCCATATTGTAAAAAGTGAGATTTTCATATCTTTTTTTTTTTTTTTTATCATAAACCAGTTTTAAGTGCTATATAAATACTTTAAAAGTATTGAAATGCACGATCCATGGAGAAATACACACTGCCCGTATTCAGAAACTGTACTTTTGAAACAAGCTGACAGAATTTCTGTAACTTTGTGATGTCATAACTATACAACATTTAGACCATTTCACAGTTTTAAACGTGAAATGGTTATAATATGGTGCCTTCAAATGAAACTCGTGAGCTCGTGTTTACAACATGGGAAGTCGTGTACACGATATGCTTAGCGTTCAAGTTGTTAAGTCGTGAAGAACACCGCTGCTAAGCAACGGCAATATTAACGTTACTGTTGACGTCTAGAAGCCACAGAGGCTAACAATTTAGCAAGCTAGCAAGTGGGTAACATAATGCAGGAAATGCAAAGGTATAATGACAGAGGGAAAAGATGAGATCGTTGGGAGTATCAACATTTTCCTCTGACTATTATAAAATTACCAAGAAAAACAATATATACGACTAAAATTACAAAATATTAACTTCTTATGCACCAAAAAATTGACTTCCACAGCCTCCGCCATTTCTCACCACATCAACAAACGTGTCACAAGTTGTGAACTCAGAGCTTTCAGAAACTTTCCACTTACGAGGTCGGGAATACAACATGAGTTGCATGAGAGGAGTGTTCATATGGGCTCATCTCATGAACACGGTAAACACGACCCCATTTGAAGGCACCGCATGAATGACATTAGCTGATAGGAAGTAAACATGGACCCAAGCTGTTGCCCAGCAACGCAATTCTGTCGCAATTCCGTTGCAGTTCCGTTGCAATGCGCTAAAACGGATCGTTTCAGACAGAGGGTAAATACAAGCATGTATACATGCAGACAGTATGAGGAAAATAAAGTTTTTTTTGAACATTACAGAATATAATCTAGTAGAGACAGAAAATACAACCTGATAATGAGCATGATATGGGACCTTTAAGGCTCACTTTTTTCTAGTAACTCAATAAAACTGTATTTTGCTTTTCTAGTTACATCAGATACCTAAAGGAGGTATTGTCCTTAAAACTGAAGAGCATCATTAACACCTACATTTAAGTCTAAGCTGGAAAATATTCATCAAACAGGTCTATATTCATACCTGCTTACATCGTCAGTAGAAGTGTGATGAACCGCTGAAATGTGTGTGAGGTGTGAGACGGACATCTCCATAAGATATCTAATGAGTGAAAAATATAATTGGATACATGAATAAATAATACAGTGAGTTAAATAATTTACTGGTAAATTGATCACAACATTTTTTTCCCCCCTTTATTGTAATAAATAATTGAATTAATTAAACATTAATTTGTTGCACTCTTCCTTTTATCTTTAGCTGGCTCTTTTTATTTTTGTTATTTTCTTCATTCTAGCAGATATTTACGAATTTATCTATTTAATATTTCCTTAATTGTCAATGTAGCTTATATAATGATGAGGGGGTGCTTGTCTACAGTCTGATCATCCTGTATCTCATTGGCTGACCACTAGCAGACTCCGCAACTCCCCCATGACACACATTGACATGCCCTCATAGGATGTTTTCACATGAGAGGTATTATAAAGACAACGGAAAAGGTTGTGCGTACAATTCAAAAGGTCGAAACTGGAAAAAAAGAGTAATTATACATGATCAGGGACCAAAAATATAAGAATAACCAGTAGAAAAGAAATGGCATAGTAAATTTCACTATAGCTATAGTCGAAAAGCAATATTATTATAAGTCACAGCATAATTATAAGTCATTAAAGTAGCTATTTTTTGGAACTGGTTGGTTTCAACAAGTTGTTTAATGTGTTTTTGGAATATAAGAATAGAATTTAATTGTCTTTTTCAAGTTTTGAGAACATGCATAAGTTGTTCAAGCAGTAATAAGCCATTTATAGTTGGCACGACAACCCGACCACAGGCAATGAATCCAATCTTATCAGTGCGTCATATCCATTTGGCACCACTTGTTTTAATAAACATGGTTAAACAAAGAAAATAGTTAGTCCTTTCTTTGTAGTTTCCACATTAAGAAAGTGACTTTCACTCTCCTAAGCCTCTTGACCGGTATGGTTGTGTCACATGAGAGAAGAAAAATAATCATGTGGTAATCCATCCATGTGGATTTCTTAATCACGTGCATGGATTGTAAAACGGTTGCTTAACTGAGCACATAGGATGATCTCATAGGTTGAGAAGTCCATGTGCTTGGATTGATAAACTTGGAGAGAAACAAGCTATAAGATTATAAAACTATATAGATTTATCACCATTGTACAGAGTATGGCTGGCTCTGATTAGAAGATACTGGGAAGATAAAGTATTGTAGCAAATAATTTGTGTATGAATAATTAAAAGGATTTGTATAGTGTTTAGTTTAAGTGTAATTCTATTTGCCTCTGAAGTTGTTGTACAGATGTCATAATGTGCACTCAATCGACCAATATGTGTGCACAGTTTAGCAATCAGTGTGTACAGATTTCCACATCAACATTATTTGTTGAACCATGTGAACCTCAAAAGGCTGGAAAGGTTCTCTGGCTGGTTCACCTGATGTTAAACCGGCTAACAGAGTGACGCTTCATTGTGATGTTGATGTTGATCGACCGGTAAATACCGACCCAACGTCTCTGACATTCCCTTATAAAAAAAGAAGTATACCTCAAGTTTGTTTTATGAAGTAAACTTAAGTATACATTAAATATATTCCCAAGTATACTTTATGTAATAAGTATACTAATATCAATGCACTAGTAGTATACTTGTGTACTACTACAATACTTCCCACTTTTTAGTTTATAAAAGTATACTTTTAAGTATAAGAGTAGTAAATGTTGAGTACACAACTAGTTTACATACAAGCTGTATTTTGTACTGCAACTATAATATGAACAATACTACTAGTGAACTTATTTGCATACTGTTAGTTTACTGGTTAAAGCCCATTTTTTAGTTTATGAAAGTACATTTTAAAGTATACTCTCAGTAAACTACTAGTTTATAGTTTTTACTGCAAGTATACTTGTAAGTTTTCTTAAGTGAACTTATATTACTTACCCAAATATACCTTTCTGTATACTTTTCAGTATATTCCCAAGTATACTTTACGTAATAAGTGCACTAATATCAATGTACGAGTAGTATACTTGTAAGTGTACTACTTCAATACTTCTTGGGACTAAATGTAATGTAAGAGTAGTAAATGTTGAGTACACATCTAGTTTACATACAAGTCGTATTTTGTACTGCAACTATTATATGAGCAATACTACAAGTGAACTTATAGATATACTAGTTAGTTTACTAGTTATAGCAAATCTTTTAGTTTATGAAAGTACACTTTAAAGTATACTCTCAGTAAACTACTAGCTTAATAGTTTTTACTTGTAAGTTTTCTTAAGTGAACTTATAGTACTTACCCGAATATACCTTTCCGTATACTTTTCAGTATATTCCCAAGTATACTTTATGTAATAAGTACACTAATATCAGTGTACTAGTAGTATACTTTTAAGTGTACTACTTCAATACTTCTTGGGACTAAATCGGCCCACTTTTTAGGTAATGTAAGAGTAGTAAACGTTGAGTACACAACTAGTTTACATACAAGTTGTATTTTGTACTGCAACTGTAATATAAACAAAACTACTACTAGTGAACTTAAAGGTTAATTTACTAGTTATAGACTTGTGGCCCATTTTTTTGTTCATAAAAGTACACTTTAAAGTATACTCTCAGTAAACTACTAGTTTAATAGTTTTTAATGCAAGTATACTTATAAGTTTTATTAAGTGAACTTATAGTACTTAGCCAAATGTAGCTTTCTGTATACTTTTCAGTATAAGCCAAGTATACTTGGACTTTTCTGTATACTTGCCAAGTACACTTCGACTTTTCTGTATACTTGTCGGTACAACCCAAGGATACTTAAGTATAATTTTGTTAAGTTTGTCTCTGATAAGTAAATACAAAGTCGTCTGAAAGCATACTCTCTTATTCTAAGTTTAAAAGAAGTATACTAATAGCACACTTGAATAAACTACTTTATTTTATGGGTTTTTCGGTGAAGGATGAGTCCTGTATAGCAAATGTCTTGATGAGTTTTTTTTTTTTCTGCACTTTGTTGTACACCTTTGAGATTGGCAGCCTAAGGACTCTTGGCTACCTCTGACGCACACGATCCTGCTGTTTTCAAGACAACTCTTGGGAATCAATTATTATGCAAAACACGTGTGGTGAAGGAGACGCTGTTGCGTATATGCCCATTTGAGTGATAACATATGCAAATGGAAAAGCAGGACTCTACCGGGGGAAAACTCTACTGGGACACGTATAACAAGTGCATATTGCAAGCATACTATTATCAGTGAGCTATTATGGAATAAAGATACATGGGCAGAAAAAGCACTGATTTAACATACCTCCTACGTAATGCTACTCTCTAGGCGCAAATTGTTGGGCGGGTGGCTTCCAAGTGTTAGAAATAAATACAGACACGCTGCTAAAATAACTTTTAGTAGCCATGTTTTCCCACCTTCACATTCAGCTCCTGCTTTTGCTCAGCTAAACTTGCTCCTGCTTAACTCCTAAAGTCCTTTGACTCAGATGGTTACTTTAAATTTGACCTTTCAGGGAGTGATTTAACAGATCAAATCAGATTTACAGGCCTTACGCTGCAGAGGCCATATGCTAAACCCCCCGTACGGAGCCTGCTCATAGCCGTAAGTGCCTAATTTAGTCCTTTAACACATGAGATTTAATTACTTGTCGCTGAAAGCAGCAGTATCATTCAATCACAAATTTGAATTAGTGGACAGGGAGTCACTTTGAATGAAATATACCTTCTTTTGCTTTGCTTCACTACATTTTAGCAGATAACATCTTGTGCTCATCATTATATGCGCTCTAATCCTTAACTTTGCATTCAAAGTGATGGGCTGACATTGCCATCCAGGGTCATGCTGCTATAACATGGCAAAAAGTCTTGTAATCAGTGATTATAAAATATACATCCCTCCATTATCTGTAGGCGCTTATCCTTTTCAGGGTCCCAGCTGACATTGGGCAAAGGCGGGGTACACCCTGGACAGGTCACCTGACACATAGAGACAGACAATCACTCACACTCACATTCACACCTACGGGCGAGTCTGATTTAAGAATATTTGCTACTAAAAACTTAGTCTCTTAACTCTTTGATCAACCCGTCAATGTACCATGATTTAAAATCTAAAAAGTGTAGGTATCACTTGAAAAGGGAGCCTTAGTCATGTTGCAAATGGATAACCTTGCAAACATTTGGTATTAGCGAAATTGGCAACACTTCATTTTACAGGTCCGCAAATTTCATGGTAATTAGGTGATAATTAGCAAGTAACCTTTTTGAAATTTCTTTGGAATTACTGCCAAATTACCCCAATATGTACCTCAAAATTTGTCGGAAGGAGCAGTGTGTAGGATCTGATGCGATCTAGCGGGGAGGTGAGGAGATTGCAACCAACTGAATCCACATCCATGTGCCAAGCGTGTTGGAGAGCTACGGTGGCCGACGTGAAAATGCACTCTAGAGACATTTGGAGCAGAGCCAGTGTGTAGAGTGTGTGTGTGTATGCGTGAAGTGAGTAGTGAAGCAAGGGAGAGAGAGCGGCGGCGACGGGAGCGAGTAATGTTATGGACTCTGGCCCGAGCAGGAAAAGTTAACAGAGTTTGGTTTGTCCGTTCTGAACTACTGTAGAAACATGGTGGTGCAACATGGTAGACTTCGTGGAGAGGAGATATGAACTGCTCACTCTAAGGTGACAAAAACACCATGGCTCTTATTATCAGGTGATTATATACTAAAGAAAACATGCTTATTGATATTATATTCCATTTCTGCCAATAGATCCCCCTAAATGTTACACACTGGTCCTTTAAAAACAAAACGAAAATGACTACGTTTCACTCAGGACACGAACACCGGTCCCCTGAGGGAAAGTCCGGTGACAAACATACAAACATAATCCGCAACAAAATACATTTCCTTCCAAACGTAATTAAGAATGCAATTTAGTTGTATGTGAACAGAATTTTTAGGAGTCATGTACCTCTACCTATTCACAGCATCCCTTTAATCAAATAATAGACCTATGTCTTGGCAATGTCATTCACTTTCATCCATTTTTGATGGCAGCTACAGCGGTCTTGTATGACAGCTACCTTTATCATCACACAACCATCATGTGGTTTTCCTTTGTCTCCATATCTCAAACATAACATGCATGTTGTTTAAGCAGTGACACACTCAAGAGCAAAGTGAAGGGAATATCCCAGTTTCCTGGCCAATATGAAACGTCCTCTGTTGAATTCCCTCGGTTTCGATCCGACCTTGACGTTGATTAACAACCATGTGATTGCCACTGACGAGGCCTCTTCCATGTTCATGTTTGTGTGCTCAATATGACCCTTTGTGTTATGTGTGCTCTCTCTTCAGCAGCCAATCACAGCCTGTCTGTTCTGCGCAGCCTTCTTCGGCGCCCTGGGGTCGTCTTTCATTTACGGCTACAACCTCTCCGTGGTCAACGCTCCCTCTTTGGTGAGTCAAACTGTTGCAGGTCTGCTTGCGGAGAAGCACCATTGATTTCTCTCCACATAGCACTAGTAGAAAATCAATAAACATTCATTTAGACGCTGCTTCAGAGCCAAAAATGCAGACGTTCACAAGAATAGACACTGTCATTGTTAAACTACATCCCATTAGAGAGCTTATTCATCGCTGGAGAGTTGTCTATTTGTCATTGTCAATTACTGGACTCTATGTTTGCCTACCACAGTGTATGATGTACAATATGTATGGAGAGAGTTGTCCTACTGGGTTAATGGTTTCACAGTTTCTCACAGTTTCTGAATAAACATTCAACAGAAACCAAGCTCTGGGTTTGAGAAGTGAAGCCACCGCTGAAGTGCCTTAAACCTGCGTTCTTTCTAATAACCAGCAGGGGGCGATTCCTCTGGTTGCTAAAAGAAGTCTGATTGTATAGAAGTCTATGAGAAAACAACCCTACTTCTCACTTGATTTATTACCTCAGTAAACATTGTAAACATGAGTTTATGGTCTCAATCTCTAGTTTCAAGTCTTCTTCAATACAGCATGATGTTCATTTAGTAAATTATGGTCCTATTTAGAGTCAAATAGACCATAAAGCAGGGGATGCTTTAGGGCGTGGCTACCTTGTGATTGAAGGGCCGCTACTAGAGATGTCACGATAACAGATATTTAGTAGTTGATACCAATACCAGTGAAATTCCATGATTCTCGATACCAGTTTGATACCACGGTAAAATACAATAATAAAACAATAAATCCTATGTACTTCGACAATCTTTCTTACCATTGCATACTGGTTTTTGTTAGGAAGTTATAGAACAATTATCTATTTTAATGTGAAAACAACTCCTTCAAACAACTGGATTTATTAAAATTTCTCACCAAAAAACTAAATTTTACAAAGTGACATTTGAACATATCATGATAAGATTAGAATTTACCTTTGCCCAATACAATTTTTACTGAATAGAGCATGAACGCATCATAATATAAATCAATGGCACCCCCCCATGCTGAAATCGTCAGGATGAGAGCAAGTTAACGTTAGCTGTTAGCAGCCGGTAAGCAGCACAGTCCTGCTCACTAGTCCATTATCAGATGTAGTGATCAGAAATACAATTATTTGAGGTATTTTTATCAAAATGGTATGACGTAAAAGGCACCCTTTACCACTAGTCCTAGATGGCTAATTTGACATACTGGAATACAAATGAAAGTAGGATGGTTTCTAAAGCCTCTAAAGTTTTAAATAGAAAGCAAGAGATTAACTGTGAAACAAAAACTTACACAGTTTTTTCCTGAATATATGATCCTGGAGTTTTTTTTCTTCTCTTTTTTACTATGTATTGATTCATCCTACTACACTGTCTTTGCCGCGTGCTCCCGCAGTAACTCGGACAGAGAAAAAAAAACCCTTCACTTCGCGTTCCTTCACTGAAACTGTGAGAGAACAATCCGGTCACAGACCAGCGGTGTTCTTCTTTTAATGAGGTGCTGTATTCAAGAGTTGACTGAACCACACATCACAAGGCTCGCTGTGATTGGTGAATTCAATAAGCAATGGGAAGATGAAAAGGAGGGAGGGAGAGGAAACCTGGCAGGTCTGAACTTTGAGTTGTGTGATCTCCAGGATCACTAAATCCTGTGCTACACACTACTTACAGGGCAGAAGTGTAGAGAACCATGCATATATTTTTTTATCATTGTAATGCCCGTTATCTATTTGCCTGCAGCCATCAACAGCTGTACGTGAATGACAGAAAAAAATAGGCCCTTTTGGCCCTGGCTCCGTGGTCTTTTATTATTTCTGAAAGGGGCCAATGATAAGTTTTTTTTCTGCAAAATATACTCATACAATTTCTGTTCAGTCGCACCTGGTGCACCAGTTTAAACACTGTACCTGAATGACCTCCCAGATTTCTTACATTTCTCAGTGACAGCTTCACAAAGCTGATGCATTATTAACTAACTCTGAGTCTGCTGGACTTTCAGTAAAGATCTTTTTTGCACATTCTTGAGTCTTAACTTTTTGACAGGAGGCTGGGCTCTATCAGACTCTGAAACAGGCTGGTTGTATTGCACTTAAAGAGCTGATTCTCACACTGCACCATCACCCTGCTGTAGCTTCACTTCTAACATCTCAGTCCGCTCTTCCCTCGGCCTAATCTCTCAAAAACATGGGCCTCGTTTCCCAAAACCATCTTAAAGCTAAGATGATCTTAAAATCCATCTTTCGAACCTTCTCAAGCTTAAGAAATGTTTCCCCAAAAGCAGCGTAACTGAAATGATTGTAGATTAATGAGTGCCTACAGCCTCCAACCTATGTTCATTGTTTTTTTGATTTTGATTTCAAATGTGCCAACATGTTTTTAAAATTAGAAAATAAGAAAAAGAAAATTCAGCAATTGATCTGCCAGTTTCTGTCGTAGTCGTCCCCTTGCTCTTCTCACAAGATAAATTAATCTCTTCTTTCTGAAATGTTTTCCTGATGGTGTATTTACAGGTTATGTAGCTTCTCTTTTCTTTTTTTTTATGCTGCCACACATTGCACATATAGTACAGCCAACAAGTTCTCATCCCAACTCGTCATATGTTTTGTCAGACCCCTCGGCGTCACTCTTTTCGGTTGCAGTAAACGTACTTAATGCTTCAGGCTTCATAAAACCACTTAGTTAGGTTTAGGAAAAAACAACCCGGTTGGCCTTAAAACTACTATGTTTGTACACTGAAAATGACAGTGAAAGTTGTGAACAGGGGACATGAACCAGCAGCTGATTGTAACGTAACACACAGGAGACGAACAGCGGTCTCCTGGATGAAAGTGTTTGTTGGACCCATCCACCTCCCCTCCTTCCCGCCTGATATGTGTCTTTTCGCTTTGATAGCTACGTCACCACACTCCCAGCGCACTTCCCCTGAGCGTTAAATATTGATGCGGGTAGGTTTACATATGGAAAGCCTGGTGCGTCTCATACTGGTGCTAAAGGGTGTCTTGTGCATCTGTATTGAACGCCGACGGCCGTGACAAAGCGTTGGTATTTGACACCCTGGGAATGAGAGCGGGCTGGTACAGCAAATTCAGAAAGCAGGTTTAGTGAAAAATCTGAGTTAGGTAAGCCTGAAATGACGGAAACTCTGGGTTTTCAGTTCTAGAAAGAGCAATAACTTCAACTCTGGGTGACTCACCTGCTCGCTGGCAGGTTTCTGTCTCCTCCCTCTTACAGAGCCATGCTGCTTTATTTCCTCATTCATTCAGTCCTTATCAAAGTGCATATCGGAGATGTACTGTATGTCAGAATCTAATGTGGATATTAGTTTGTTACTCAGGACTTTCTAAAGTTACCACTTTTTATGTGTCAGTCATTTCTTTCAACAGCGTTTTTGGCCCTCACATTCAAATGTTACACAGCGTCAAGTCCCCCTCAGCTCAGAATTAAATGTCGAAGTTCTTTAAATATAACACTGTGATTCTGTGCACACAGCCAGCTGTCACTGATGGAACATAATTCCTATAATATTAGATAATATGTTAATATTTCTGAGAAAGCAGGATCGTGGTGCAGCTGCAGAATGGAGTTTGAAAGGGTGTGTATAGCCTGAACGTGTTTCAACAGCATTTCAGTGACTGTGTTTAAATTGACCACATTTAGTTGAAGTAGCTGGAATAAAGTCACTGAATACTGCTGAGCCAAGATCCAAATGATGTCTACCACTTATATTTTTAAAACCGACTACATTTTCAGTTGCTGGCTCCTGTCTTTTGTCTCCATCAGATTAAAGCTGAACAAAAACATTAAAATGTGTCAGATTCCACCACTTTATCATCCATTAAGGAAATGTCAGTCTGGTAAATGATGAATTAAAGGACAACCCTGAATAGATCTTTACTCTGTTAACTGTTGCGTCTGCCTCGATCAGCAAATCAATCAGTTTACTTTCTTAAACTGACTTCCACCCAGTAACATGAATTATAAAGGACAGAAAGCTGAAAGCTGTAGACTGTTCACTGCACATTAACCTTTGCTTTCATGCTCCAAGTATAAAATGTCTTTTGTGTCGTTTAGCTGCGATGTGCTGCATGTGCAGAACTCAGCTGCCAGGGTTCTCACCCGCACCAAGCCCTGGCAGCACATCACCCCCGACCCTCATCCACCTCCATTAGCTCCCGGTCAGGTCCCGCATCACTTACAAAATCCTCCTCCTCACTTACAAATCCCTCAATGCCCTGGCTCCTCAGTACCTATCTGACCTCCTCCACCCATACACACAGTCCTGGAAGCTGAGATCCTCAGGCACGGGTCAGCTCTCCATCCCCCACACAAACCCCATAGAGCTCCGCAACGCCTCATCTCTGGACAGCTTCAAAACACTCCTCAAAACCCACGTCTTCAACAAGGCCTATGGCTTCTAGCTACTGTTATGTTCCGTTAGTTGTGTCTATTTATGTCTTTGTTAAGTGTCCTTGAGTTTCTTGAAAGGCACTATATAAATCCAAGTTATTATTATGATGTATTTTGCACGGATTACAGACAGTTAAAAGAGCAAAGTTACTCTAAAGTGTATCCGGCATTATCTTCAGCACCACGGACAGAGAAGCACTTAATGGCTCTCAAGTGCTGCTTTGGAAAACTCACGTAGAAATTACAATAGTTTGTAGAAAAACTTTTAGAAAATTCCATTAACGCTGAAGTGGGTTGAAATTAAGCAAATATGATTAAAAAAAAGTTATTTTTATAAAACGGTCACTATATCCTGTAGTATCTAGTAGTGCAAGAGACAGGTAATCTGAAAGAAATCATGTGCCTCTGTGTCCTCCGGTGCTCCTAATGGCATCTGCAGGATTTCACAGACCAATCAGAGCTGATATGGAGTCTGCCGTCTCTGAGCAGTCTGTCAATCACTCGCAAATTCCGATCAAACGGTCAAACTAGGCACCGCTGATCAAATATGGATCAATATTCTGTGACTGTAATGCCTATTTCTCTCCTCAAATGTTTTCAGAAACATCTTGTAGTGTACTGTTTAACTGTAAAATGAGAAAGTTTGTGACCCGGCAGCCATATTGAGATCTGTTGAGGAAATACCAAGCATCGCCCACCAGCCGGAGCAAACTTTCTCATTTTACAGCTAAACAGTACACTGTTGCCCTAGAAACTCTGAATGCTATAGGTCTCTAGTTTGTGGTTGTAAAGTTTCATGAGGCTGTGATTATCCTAGAAGTCACCACAGGTCATTTTATACAGTGAGGTCAAGTTTAAAAAAAATGGTCTCACTACAATGAAATGGCTTCTATGGGGACTAACATCATCACACATGAATACAGTTGGCCTCATTGGATCCACAAGATCCACTTTAGTTTCATATGATATCTGTACTTGCACAGCTTCTGAAAGACAGTTAAGTTGGTCGGGATCGCCCTTGATCCCGAGGGTCTCAGAGGGTTAATAACAATCCACTAAAATCACTATCAATTCCTCACATAGCATATAAACCCACAGTCAGTTCCCCTCATGCACAGCGAGCCAATCTTAAAGTGAAGTGCAGCTGCAACAGCAAAGGAATATTAAAAGGAGTGTTAAAAAATGCATGGCCATTAAATTCTAATATACTCTTAAGATCTTAGACATTAAAAATGTGACCAGACGGCAAACTTCCACTCATTTTAGAGTCAAAGCATCTTTCCTGGCCTCCAACAGTAAAAGCAGTCAAAGCAAACGCTTCCTATTCACATACTCCTCGTTTCAAACTTAGTTAATATTAATGTTTCTTGAGGGATCAGATATTCTGATCTGATTTACCTGGCCACATGTCTTTGCTTTAACTGGGTTTCTAATTACCCCTTTCTCACATGTGCCTGACACAGACTTTGTACAAGTGTTGTTGTGACAGCAGCGGTCCAGAGGGATCGAAGGAAAGATCTTTTCTAAGAGCGATACATCCTCATCTTCAAAATGATTTAATCCAAAGTGCAACAAAAACCGACACTTAACACTAAGTAGCCTTCAAAAACATTCGCTCCAAACTGTGCTCTCATTACACGGCCTGCCCTCTCTATGTACCGTTGCTTTAACTCAAACACACGAAAACAGGAAGCAGCAAAAAATGCACTTGAGAAAAATAAGACATGTTTCAGAAATTATGGAAAATGCTACATTAAAGCAAATCAAACAAAAACAAAGAATTACGGAGAGTGGTGTGTGCGAATGATTAAGGTTAGGCATTGACCTCTAATAGTTAAGGTTAGGCATCGATCTCAAATAGTTAAGGTTAGGCAATGACCTCTAATAGTTAAGGTTAGGCATTGATCTTGAATAGTTAAGGATAGGATAGGTCTTTGGGCAGCGAGCAGCAGCATAACATAATTTTTTTCTTGGGCCTTCACAGCAAATCGTGCACATACACACATACACACATACACAACCACTCCAGACAATCTCAAAGCAGATAATTGTTATGCCACCATGGAGAGGCTCACCATGCAACTCCCATACTGCAAACCAGCCTTAGATCAGCACCACGGACAGCAGCAATTTATCAACACTATAACTCAACAGCCTGCCCTTTCCAACATATGGGACGTAACAATTACAGCGCTATAGATTTAAATCCCTGATCCCACTGCATAATAACAATAATAAACCAGTACTCAACCATTAGAATTTATCCTACAGGTCTTGTATTACTTGTGCTGAGGAGTTATCGATACAATACTTCCTCATTTCACTATGAAAACCTAAATAAGTTGGCATCTGGCTGGAGGGAGAACGCCAGGAAGCTGAAAGTTTCCTACTATTGTTGGCTCTATTGTATTCAGTATTGTATTGTATTCATTATATTGTCATTTTCAGTAAACATCACAATATTAAATATGTGATTTCTGTTTATAAAGAACAAACGTAGGAAGATAAGTGGTTACATCTCCAGTCTGATCTCAAGCTCACAGCCGATAGGTGGTTTGTTTACATGACGTAACAATAGTTTATATCAGGGGTTCTCGACCTTTTGTAACTTGAAGCCCACTTCTGATTAATAAACAATTTCCGAGGACCACCTTCCCAAATAAATGACAAACTGGGCTATAAATAATAGATATGTGTTATGCCACTGTCAGGTGTAATGACCCACACAAATATTCAGTTTATCCTCACCCATCACTGCCTGCCATTATGAATCCAAAGTATTCAGGGTCATATTTCCTCACCACACGCTGTTGAATTTACTGGAGTAGGGTTGTCTCCAACATAATTTTTTAGTTCCAAAAAAACACTCTCACTGCATCCGAGAACATCATGTCTGTAAAGTGGAGACTCGTGGGTACCCTTAGAACCCATTTACATTCACATATCTTGAGGTCAGAGGTCAAAGGGTCCTTTGAAAATGGCCATGCCAGTTTTTCTTTGCCAAAATTTAGCGCAACTTTGGAGCATTATTTTTGAGCTCTTCCCGACAAGCTAGCATGACATGGTGACCAATGGATTCCCTAGATTTTCTAGTTCCATATGATACCAGCATCTAAACTCTAACTTCAAAACTGAGCCCGCTACAACCTCTGAAACACAGAATAGCGGCCGTCAGATTTTGAAGAGGTCAATCTAACCATTTGAAGTACCTCCGCGGCCCAATAGATGGCGCTCTGAGGTCCACCAGTGGGCCCCGGCTCAGTGGTTGAGAATAACTGGTATTTAATGGATTCAGTGTTGGATTCCATTATAGGAAGGAATATGATTTTTGGGCCCTGACAGCTTCTGGACCGGTTGCACCGTCAATATTTACGCCACTGGCAGCGAGTCTCGCAAAATAGGTCAATGTCGCTCTCCGTTGGTCAACGATGAAATACATGCACCTCTTCACTTTGTAAAAAATGAATTCAGTTATTTAAGTAAAAAAAGTATGCAGTTTTAACATGTGTTTTTCATTGGATTATGATACACAGAGACTTTTGGCTGAACTCATTACTGACTGAGCTCGGTGCATGTTTACATGGAGTGGCAAAGTCACATCCTGGGTAATTATTAATCTTCTCCATGTGACTTGGCTGCATGAACTGCAATGAAAAAATGAGGTGACAGGTGATTTAAAAAGCCCCTTCTTTGTATCGTAATAAAAGAAAGGATAACGGTGTTTTCAGAAGTCACATTAACTCCACATCAAGAGCAACTTTTCAGTCTAATGTTAAAGAAGCGAGACACTCACGGCTGTTCTGCCTGACGTCTGCAAGGACATACCACACCTGAGAGCAATATCACACAACTGAAATAACCGTAACCCGTGCCACCTGTGCTTTCAGCGCTGTGCGTCAGCCTTTTACCACTATAAGTTTACAGGGATACTGTTTGAATTTTGTTTGGTGCTATGATAATTCATGACATTTTCATTTCATAACTATGAGCTGCCACCAAAAACTATATAACATAGGTCTCAAAATGTGAAATGCAAGATTAAAGAAAAATGCAAGGCCATTATGTTTCGTATGCTTTAGAGCTGACAAATTCCCCCGTGAAAAGGACACTTTGGTCAAAGCTTTATTGCTTGGATGAGACACCGTATTCATTGAAGCTTGAAGCTTTACTTTAATCCATTAATTTAATGCAGTCGCTCAGTTTGCTCTCTGGGGTTACATATCACATTTAGAAATTGTTTGTATGCAGTTAAGTTTATTAAACGGTCTGTGACACATCATCATGCCTTGATAAGGATTTATTTAACGTTAAACGGCAAAAATGATCTTCTGCTTTCACACATAGTGGTCACTACAGTGGACAGCTGTTTAAAAGCTGTTTTCTTGAAGGTTTTGATGGTATAGTCAAAGAGTATAGAGGCAAAGAGGAGAAACTACGGAGCTTTTTTGATGATTGCTGCTGGCGCTGCCGCCATTTTTGGCTGAAAACCCCAATGAGTCCCTAGCCATGGATGTATAAAGAGACGTCTGTAAATCAGAGGATCATTTTTTTTTTGGCTAAACTTCCCAATACCAACACTTAAATAGTCCTCATTTAAATCATTATGTCCATAAAGTTGTAAACTGTTCACTAATAGCTTCATCCAGAGTTAATTTCCTCAACATAATGAACTTGCATCAGACCCATATAGGTCTGCACCGCCCTGCAAGCTCATATGACATATCTGCTTCCTGCTAGCTGTATGCCGCTGTAATAACAGATATATTGGCTGTAATTCATCACTTTTATTATCTTATAATACACCCATGGGCTGTGTGCCGTAAAGCCTGTACCGTGGTGGATCTATTAACGTCTCTGTTCCCAAACAACCGGCTATCGGTCAGTAGTAGCACGCATGAAATGCACAGAATTTAACATAGTTGTAACGTTAGGCTGTTTACTAACCTCTTATACATCCGTGGTCTGTTGTCTGTTGTACATCTATTTTGGAGGTCCTTGACATGAAAAAGTTTGAGATTTTTCTCAAAAACTTCGCTCACGTTATGCTCCTCTTGGAAGCGGCCGGACAAAAAAGTTTAATGAATAAGTAAATAAGTAAATAGTTATAGTAGTATGCATATTTAAAATATGTTATTGTTAAACACAGGCCATTTCAGTACAGACATTAAATATATGACAATAGAATATTAAATAATATTGTTTTGCTCTTGTATGGCACTTTGTTGGCGGACGTTTCGCTTTCAGTCCAAAATGGCGGAGGCTTAGCTTTGCTGCTGGGCGCTGATGTTGCAAATGGAACAAACAATTGACTTTCACTTCTTAGCAATACATTCTTTGATTGCACATCAGCCACCACAGAGGACACTATAGTGCGTCATCCCATACACTGCCACCCTCTGGCCAGCCGTTGTAAGTGCAACACAAATTTCTCAAACACAGATGGCCGACGGAAGGACAGAAATACTTAATTTTTGAGTTGTCATAGTGGAACTGCCTTTTAGTTACATTTGGATTATTGTGGGTTTTGCCTTTAAATTTGAATGAAAAATGGGAACAGTGTAATAATTTACCTTTCAAATGGCTCATCAATTTGTCTCCTGTGTCTCTCTTGTATCGCAGTTCATTCAAGCTTTCTACAATAAGACGTGGATTGAGAGATATGGAGAGCCTCTTGGGGCAGAGACGGCCACCCTCCTCTGGTCCATCACAGTATCCATATTCTCTATCGGAGGCCTTCTCGGAGCGGTGTCCGTCTCTGTAATACTCAAAGTATTGGGAAGGTTAGTTGACTCACTTGCACTTCTAATCAATCTCGTTCATGTAACACAGAAACATGTAGCCGGTTAGTTCATGTGAGTCCCAGTGTGTGTGTGTGCTCCACTGACGCCTGAATGCACCATTAGTTTGAGTCTCAGATTCAGACTGGCCTTCAGGTCCTCTGAAAGACCTGTGTTCATCACATAATGATTAATTTGGTATATAATACTTCTGCTTTGAGGGCTATCATACATTCATCGATTTTCCTCAGATATAAAGCCACCCAAAAGATCATGAGCAGCCTCCTTTGGAGAATACACATCGATTTTTTCTGCTTAGCCGTGTGTGAAGGATAGTTCACCGCAACTCCTTCTTTATCCTCTTGATGCCATCAATGCCACTCGTAATTATTATTATTTTTTTTTTATAAAGGCTCTATTAACCTTCGCTAGTTTTTGCTCCAAAACACCTTGTTGAAATGCCTCTTCTTACAACGTCCTTAAGTAGGAAAGCATTTATGAACATTTAATATGTTTTTGTGTTTTATCACTCCCCTCTTGCCATTTCACATTTTTTTAACTTTATTTTATCCCCCGATGTTTTTGTTTTTATCTGCAGCGCTATACAAATAAAGTTTTATTGATAAGATAAAATGTATTGATAAAGAGATTACATTTGTGTAGGATCATTTGAGCCTATATATGTGATGTTTCTCTCTTTTTACAACCATATTCTCTTCTTGACACTTCTAGAAAAGGAACCTTGCTGTTGAATAACATCTTCGCTATAATAGCTGCTGTGCTGCTGGCTCTGGGTGAAAGTGCCAAATCCTTTGAGATGCTCATCATTGGCCGGTTCATAATCGGGGTGGACTCTGGTAAGTGTTGAATTTACTAGTTTTATACACTCGTCACTCACCAGGCAGTGTACAAAGGTTAGTGTGGAGCAAACTACTACATGGTAGAGAGAGAGATTGAAAAAAATGTAATAGTGTAAGGCCTAGTCCACACGTACACAGGTATTTCTTCAACTTTGTTTTTACCTCCTTCGTCCCGTCCACACAAGCACAGTTTTAAAAAAAATCTCAAGTGAAGTTCTGTCAGCGTCGGCAGGTTGGGCCACACACACACACACACACACACACACACACACGGTGGGAGGTCTGTGTTGCTAGCTTCGGGGCTAACCCCCTTCACTTTAATCAGCAGGGGTCAAGCAAGAAACAGGAGCTTGGATTGGGTCTTGATGAGTTGTAGCATTTGTTCACCAACAGCCTGAACCGTACACACACTGCACTGCTACAGCTACAGCTACAGCTATAACGTTACTGATAACTTAATACTCAATGTCAGTCACACGCTCGCTCCCTCCCTCTCTCTCTTGACTGCACACTCTCTAATGTTATGAGCTGCTGGGATTGTAATACACTAGCTGATGGAAACCCGTGTTGTCTCGTCACCCCAAAAAACACACAAACTTTCTAGCAAACAAACACAATGTGCGCCTCTTCCCCTCTCCCCCCCTCTCCTGATATTTGACCTCCGTCATGTTACCGGTGTTATGTCGAAGTCACCGTCCTCGGCTCGGCAGATGCTCACGGCCTGTCAGATACTACTGAGTCCGTAAGTCTGTTTATATTATGTTACGTTGTCATATTATTACTAATACAAGCTGGATTTAGCGCTGTGACGTCGTCGGCAAAAACTGCAGATGTCTGCTACTTTTTATTTTGCCAGAATGTGTCATAATGACAAATGCCGGTTCAGCCGGTTGGCATAAAATCAAACTGGTGTAAGCTCGTACATCAGACCGGACCGGACCGGCGAAACCGGAAATCGACCCAACTCTAGCTCACACTCTGATGTTACAAGTCAAAAACTCGGTTTACCCTGTCTCTGAAAACGAAGTTTCCGAAAATCTTCACCCTTGCTGAGTTTTACAAAAGCTCCATTTTCAGTGACCTAAAGAAAAGGCCAGAGTCAAGTACAGATGTTGGACAGCATATTGGACTGTGTTATAATCAAAAGTTGCACAATTGTACTCGTGTTCCCAAGAATGCCACATACTAACGGTCCCAAAACTTAGATATGAAGTTGGTTTACCATCTTTACCATAAAACGGAGTTCACTTTATACGATCTAGCAGCTTCCAAACATATGAACGCACATTGATCTATATTGCTGAGTACTGCCTTAGAGAAACAGTTAACCTAAAAAAAAAGCTTCAAATGAGATCAAAACGTTTACTTCATTTAAGTGATAAGAAGCTTATGGTGTAACCCTAGCCCGAGGAAAAAGAAACATCTATGGGAATCGGAAGATATATCAAGGGGGTTTTACTTGACAAACCTGAATGCACTGATGATCAGTGAGCTGTCAGTGAGACTTTGATTACAAGTCGGACTCTCCCTTCTGAGAGAACGTCTCCAATCATGGAGGAAGAGTTTAACATCAGTGCTCCTCATCCCTGTGATTGTGGGTTATGTCACCTGCAGACATAAATTTCAGTTGATCTAATTCTAGTTACCAAAAATTGCCAGAGAGCGGCTTGACTCAAGCCAGCTGATTTTGCAAGTCTGATAAGCACTTACCTCCTCCTGACAAGCCTCTTATTTGGGGAAAATGAGTGCTACAGTGCTTACATCCTAAAGTAAGTCTGAGGATCTTAATGTTAAAGGGTTCAGGAACAACATCCAGCTCAGCACCGATGTGTGTTACCTAAAGAATTATACTTATTCTCTGCAGAGCACGATCGCAATTCCTAAACCATGGAAACTGATTTGTGCAAAAAGCTGTCTAAGGATTAGATGTTCTACCGAAACTGACCATTTCTAATGCACAAGGCCGTCTCTGTGAGTACCCGTAACATTGCTACACAATTCAAGTGAGTTCAGCTCAAACGTTGCTGGATGTTCTGTAGAAAGACGATACAGATTAAGGTACAGATTGAGAAGCAATTCAGACATACGCTTTCAAGTGTTTTAAAAGAAACATGGAGGGATACTTTCATTTCCTGGTATCATGTTGTATATGTTTTTCCACTCGGCGGTGAGGGAGTGGTATCGCATTACATGATCTGCCTTTTGTCCTTTTCATATTAAGATTTGAATATGTTGTTTTTTTAAACAGGTGTAGCTCTCAGTGCTCTCCCCATGTACCTGGGAGAAATTACGCCGAGACATGTCCGAGGTTCCGTCGGCCAATTCAACTCCATCCTGATCTGCTTGGGAGTGTTCACGGGACAAGTGCTTGGGCTGCCGGAGCTGCTCGGTCAGGTCAGTGTTGTTAGAGATTGTAGACTGTAGGAACATATGGAACTAATATTTAGGATGATACCCTACTTGTATATAATATACATATGTAGATTAAGCTTTGTGCAATCTTTTCTATCACTGAAGTCAGACAATCCAAATTGGGATTACAAAGTGGAGCCTGGGTGGTGCACCGGAAAAGATTTGACTTTGTGTGTCATGAGAGAATTTAGTGCTTTTTCTCTTGACTTTAAAGGTGCTAAATATGATATCCAGAAGAGCATTAATATAGCAGCAAACAACTATTAGCTAATTAAAGATGTAGAGGAGTAATGTCTACCTGAGCAGAGGATGAAGTCACCCTCTCTCTGTGTGTGTTGTAATCAGAGTTTCTCTCTGCTTTGTTGACATATCCGGGTCGACTGTGTGTGCTTTTAGTGCATGTGAGCGTGGTCGCTCTACACTGCTCTCTTACAGAGTTTACAGCTGATAACGCCGTCCCGACTGATGCCGCCATGGAGGAAACGTAGCACCCACCCTCTGCCCCCCCCCAGGTCAACGCTGTTAGCTCTGTGAGCACTATTGCTGTTGTTTTCACTGTTAGCTACGAGCCGCCGGCTCAGCTGTTGCCATGTTGAGATCCATGTGGAGGCAATAGAAATGCTCCCAATCTCCCATTTAGCACATTTGCTCTGGAGCCATCATCTAACAGTCGCGTATGAGCTGCATATTAATGCAGTTCTGCTTTGCCTCCAGCATTCAGCCATTGTGGATGCTGTTGGTAGGCAATTTGTATTGATTAGTACTCTAGTACTAGATATGTTGTCACTTGTTCCACCCCTTTCTGCCAAGAGAAAACAAACATTCAGTATAAGTAATAGGTAGGAATAAGATTAGTGATATATCTCCAGATGTTTTTTCCTCTGTTCAATAACATAAAAGGGATTAATTTCATAATTTCAGTTGACTTAAAAATGAATAAACTTGGTGTAGGGAAACAGGTTATTTATCCATGCTGTAAGATGTTGAAGCAAAGGCGCTGGATCCTGCTTTTGCTGCTGTAGCAGATAAAAAAAGAATACCTTGTTGCACACTGTATCCCCACCCCAAACATATTTCAACACATTGCAATGCTTAGTATTGCTGGGTGTGGTCAGAGGTGCATGAATTGTGTGGAGTGACATTTAAGGTAGGACTGCATTGGACCCTTGCAGTAAAGGGTAAAGGGTAAAGGATACTTATTTTATTCAAGAGAAATGCCAAGAGTAGTTCAGATATTGAAGAGCTGTAGCACATCCATTTAGGCGAATGGGTAAATCTATGTAGATTCATCTCATTCAGTCAGGTGAGGAGAATGACGAGTCAAAAACCACAACATGAAAACAAGCTTTTGCAGAAGTTCATTGCTGGGAAGTCTGTGGCATTTTAACCTCAAACCTCGAGTTCACATGAGTCCAAATAAATAAAGTAAAAAAAAACACTCCACAAATGTATGGCGCAACAGAGAAAACCAAACACAGGAAGTCTGACTTTAATACAGTTTCAGATAATAAAATGGACAGGAGAGGATTTCAAAATAATAATAATAAAGATCATATAGATAAGATATAGTTGGCAAAGATTAAACCAGACAAGTTAAGATTACTTTTTGGTTTCCTTTAAACTGATCACACAAATAACCAAAGTCATAATAACTAATAAAATGCATTTAGATCATACCCTTATTGGAATAAATAAGATTACCTCTGACCACGAGAGAGGCCCTGGATACTGGAAACTAAATCAATTACTCTGAGAGGACAAGCATTTCATTTTAGCCACAAAGATCTTCACTGAGGACTTGGTGAAATGAGGAACAGTAAACCCTCTAGTAGTTTGGGATGCTCCGAGACGTCACTGTATTCAGTACAGTTAAAGGAGAAAGAACAGCAGTTAACACAGGAAAGTGATCAATTGTCTAGGCTTACAGGTGATAAATATAATACAAAAACATCATACTACTAAAACTAGAACTTATCTATGAAGAAAAATCAATTCAAACTTTCCATAAAAAGTAGAAAAATCACACCACTCATGATAAATAATACTGTTTTCACAGAAACCAAAGATATTTTCAGAGAGGAGAATTTCAATTTTGCTAAAATACTTTCCTTCCAAATCAGCCATTTCCGCTTTTAAAAACCAGCACTGACCCTTTCTTCCCAACGATGCGGCCGAAATTAACATCTGAAGAATTTTTTGGCTATTTCACACTTCATTTTACAGGTCCGCAAATTTCATGGTAATTAGGTGATAATTAGCAAGTAACTTGTTGAATTACTGCCAATTTACCCCAAAAATGTACTTCAACATTTTTATCGAAAATGACTTTATTATAAACTTTATTTAATAATTATATTCCGCTATTTCCCAATAGTTGGTAATTTATTTAATACATTTCCAGGAAAAGAGTACAACGTTAATTGATATGCGTTATTTCCATGTCTGCCGATAAATAGATAATAATTAGCAGATAACTTCTTTGAAATTTCTTAAAAAACTCTCTGAATCATGACATCAGCTATCAGGTTACATTTGTGTCGACAATAAGTCACACAATGGTGAGATTTGTGCCTGATCAGAAGTGTCTTCTATTAGTTCTGTTTTTTTTACCTCCGATGAAGAGCAGCCGCTTCTCAAAACTGGTACAGTTTCAGGGTTAGGGTTCAGCTACAGATGGCTGGAAAGCAAAGGCATGAACAATATTGACAAGACTGGGTAAAAGGGGCTGATATGTGTACTGCAGGGCTGATGAGGGCAAGGTCTGGTGGTGGAGAAGGCGGGTAAGAGGTTGATGCAGGGCAGAAGAGAGAGGCTGGATCTGAAATGACCTGCAGTATATGTTTATATGGGAAAAGCCTCAAAAATATCCCTATTTACCCCACAGATTACATCTGATATACGTAAATATATTAATGTCCTTACTGACTCCTTCAGAAGATTTTTGTCTTTTTAAGTGAACAATTTATGTGTAATAATTAACCAGATAAAATCAAAAGAGCATACTTATATATAGTACATCTGAAGATGGAGACATGACACTTTGAAGCCTAAAAGGTTTAAATTATTCTTTTAAATCTGTCTTGCCAAAATTATACCAAAATCAAGATTATTCAAAAGCTTCCACCCCAATGTGCAAATTAGAGACTTTAAATGTAAAGTTACTTTAACCAGTTTAAAAAATTACTTATTTCCCAGATTGTCTGCATTTATGGAAGACGCCATAACACAGGAGCGGTATCAGTATCATCCCCCTCAGACAAACCAGACAATATCTTACAACAAGTAATATTGTTTAATAGTAATAGCAAAATCATGACCTTCCAAAAACTATCCTAAGTTTATGGTCAAGTATGCACACCACTAGAGTACAATAAAATTATTGCATCAATATCTAAGAGCTGGAAAAATACTACAGCTAAAAAACCAAGACCCATAAAGTAGAGATCTGTCATCAACCGTTATTCAACCTTAGATGTCTCCATAAGTGTAATACAAATACATATAAATTCTTACCCACTTAAGCAAACCAGCTTGTTTAGATTTTGTAATGATGATGGGGAATCAGTCTCGCATCTGATGTCCGTTTTTTGGGGATCAAGTTAAAAAGTGGATAGTGAATTATAATGAAAAGTATACAGTAGGGCTGTCAAAGTTAACGCGATAATAATTAGTTTTAACGCCACTCATTTCTTTAATGCATTAATGCAACTTGCATTTTTTTAGGTTGTAGCACTAAATATATGATATTGGCATCATATGAAACTGGAAAACCTAAGAAATCCATCGGTACCAATCATGTCATACTAGCTTGTCGCGAAGGAGGTTAAATAACGCTCCAAACTTTGGCAAAATTTTGGTGAGGAAAAACTGTCAGGCCATTTTCAAAGGGGTCCCTTGACCTCTGACCTCCAGATATGTGAATGAAAATGGGTTCTATTGGTACCCACGAGTCTCCCCTTTACAGACATGCCTACTTTATGATAATCACATGCCGTTTGGGGCAAGTCATAGTCAAGTCAGCACACTGACAGCTGTTGTTGCCTGTAGGGCTTGAGTTTGCCATGTTATGATTTGAGCATATGTTTTATGCTAAATGCAGTACCTGTGAGGGTTTCTGGACAATATGTCGTTGTTTTGTGTTGTTAATTTATTTCCAATAATAAATATATACATACATTTGCATAAAACAAGCATACTGTATTTACCCACTCCCGTGTTGTACTTGACAAATCTCCCTTTAAGGTACAATTTGCGATTAACTATGGACAATCATGCAATTAATTGTGTTTAAATGTTTGAATCGATTGACAGCCCGAGTATACAGTCAACTTAGAAACTTCAGTTTTTGGAGACTTGAGTTATAGCAAATCAGAAATCAATAATAATTGAATGCTTTGTAATAAAATGTACATTTTCTGCACACGTTAATATCAAATTTCCGATTCTTCCTTAAATCACACTGGATGCTAGAAAGCTTAATGTCAAAACATAAATTGCAAACTGAAATTTTTTTAAGGCACAGTAACACCTGCGCCTTTGGGAAGGATGGGGATAAAAAAGTGAATATGTTATCAGTTAGGTATACAGTCGCTTTATTTGGGGAATTGGGAGCCTGTGCTGTCCCCGTTGGCTGGCTTTTCTTCCTCCCTGTCTTCTGCTGGCACGCTGCTGCCAACGGATGCTGCTTACATCTCTGCTATAGCATCAGTTCCTTTGCATTTCTCCAGTACAGCCTTGGATAGGCCGACGTGTCCTTCATCTCTAATCAGCTAGCTACAATGCCTTCCTGACTTACCCTCGGTTTCACACCAATTTGCACCTTAATTCTTATAACTCTTGCGACTCGCACGTCTGCTACTTGATCTTAACAGTCTCAAGGGTCAAGGTGTGATTAGGTTTAAATGCCAAGAGCCGATGAAGCCGATGAAGCCTCGTGGATGAGTGACAGACTTCTTAAACCTTGCAGCTACAGTCCGGCAGATCTTTTCATTTCGTGTCAGCTTGTGCCAAAGAAGAAAGACAGACTCCTCCACTCGCGCTTAATGATTCCCCATCACTTTTTAAATGAGCATCGCGTGTCCTCCTCAGCCACTTCAGCAATATAGTCACGTTTTTTAACCTGCAGAGTATCTGATTAGTCCTATATGTCCCTTGTTTCAAGAAGAATGCAGCAGGAATTATCAATCACACCTTGTTTACCCTAGAGGGAACGTTATCCTCCTCAATGCCCACAGCTTTAGCAATGTTGACTCGGCCCACTGCGGAGGCATTTACGCGACAGGGATCCAGACTTCATCTATACAATTGATTATTCATGTGCTAGATTTTCCGTTTATCTTTTAGGGATGAAAACAGACATTAGCCTAAGGCACTTAATGCTTTGAAAGCCAAATTCCGTTGTGTAATGTGAACAGAAAGCCAATAATATAAAGCACTCCCCTCCTGGCATATTCTGTTGACTTAAGCTCACTGCCTACTTCAGGCACTGTATTAAAAACAATAATGACTGCATGCATTTCCTCTAAATTGTTCGCCCAAATTCAAAGCATGCACTTATATCTTTTAGCAGATGTGTGCTGTTCTTTTAGGCTTAGGCCAAATGTATGGATTACTAAATCTGATAGAAATATCACATGTAAAACAGTGGCAATAGTGGCTGCCAAGTACTGAAGTTTTAAATACGAGTAAACTGTTTGGAAGCTAATTATCTCCATCAAACCGAGGACATTGGGTGCCAAACTGACCATAATAGAAATATGCATAATTTAACTATGAATACTTGATATACCTGCCTAATTGCTCAAAATGAAAGTCAGTAAATGAAAAAGTTTAGAAGGCTTTTAATTTAGCAATTTTATTTCCGTGTTGTCCAATTAAAGGTAGATGATGAGGTGGTTGAAATTACTTGGCTGTTATTGTTGTAGATTTGGCTGATATAGCACACGTTAACATGACAATACAAGGAGGTGAAAGCCTTACAACTATTAAAAGAACCATAAATAAGAAAAAAAATCTAACATTTTACTGTTAAGCCGTTGCATTCACAAACCGTATCAACACAATATTCAGTCAATGTGTGTGGAGGATACCAGATAACATTGTCAACATCAGCACATGCCTGGTTTTGCTGGAGGTCTGTTATTAGATTGAACTTGTTGTGTTGGTGTATAGTAGTAAAACCCACAGGCAGATTGGAAAACTGCCTCTTTCACTCATTGAACACAAACTGGTTTGCTAACATGTCTTCCAGAAGCGTTTTGTTATAAAAATGACAGACAGTAAAGTAATGCTAATAAAAATCCATTGGGTTTAAGAAGATAGAATACCCCCTGTACTTCTCAGTTGTGAATTATGCGAATGATTTGTACATTAACCACAGCAACAGCTGTTTCTGCACACCTACTGAGACAAGACGGCAGGGGACTGTAGCCAACAGCATCTGGATTTGTCTGTGTAATTTGTGGCTTTGAAATATGTTATCATATGCAAACAAACAACTGGATTGCATTGCATTGCATCCTGTTTTGCTTGGGGCTTATACTTTATACAGTAACATGTGTGCAACACAGTATTGCACATTTACAGCTGTGGATTTGCTTTCATTGTTGACTCTTGACATTCACATTCAGTTATAAGAACATGATCAGAGGAGAGAGAGATTGAGTGTGGCTGAGTTTGAGTCACCCGCGAGACAGACTCAGAACATGACAATGGATTGAGTAGAGCAGGAGAACGGACTAGCAGCTTTTCATCTTTATCTATTTTAGGGATGTGCATTCCCAGCAAAAATACTATTTGATAATCATTGGGATTTAATCGATTATTTTTCGAGAGGGAGAGACAGTGGGGGAAAACGATATGTAGGGTCAGCACGTTTTCCCATCTAACGCTATGGATTAAGAGTTTATTTCAACCATGTTGTTGGAACGGTGGAAGAGGCCGGTGGAAAGACAAACCAAGACGGTTTTGGTGAAAGGGGCGTGGTGCCGATTGCGCGCATGCACACAATAGATTTAATTTTATCTTATTCCATACTCTCAATTACAAAACAATCATACACCACCCACTAACCAAAATGGCAATCAGACCTCTATCGAAGGAGGAGATGCAGAACATCTGGACCTCAGCAGTTGCACCAGACAAACCAAAAAGGAAACATTCAATGGAAGGAAAAGTCTACACCCACCACAAAAAAACACTCACATCCCCCCACACCTAAAAAGATCACAACAGGACAAAACTATCACAGGAACAACTACAAGACAACCAGCAGAAAACCAGACAGCCCCAACCCACCACCTACCCAACCCCCCCAAAGACCCACGTCTGTACCGCCCACGAGCAGCTAGCCAATAAATCCCAAACTGAAACCGTTTTATCAAAGAAACCCTCAAGTAACTGGATTCACTGCAGCCCGTCACACCACCAGGGGGAGCCACTGCACCACAAAAGAACAGTCACAAACTACAAGAGTCCAAAGCACTAAAGGAAACACCAGCGCTCGCCTCTCCAATCACCAATCCAACCACTAGTACTAATGCAACAGGAACTCCCCAACCCAACACCTCTGCTGAAACCCAGATCCTAGCAACAATACTGAACAAAATCCAACAACTATTCACGGAGCTCAATAAGAACTTCATATCAACTCCACTTGCCCTCTTCATTCCACAACTCCAAAACACTATTGGACTGATGAGCACAACCCTGATGCATGCACCCCCCCATCCAGCCACCTTTGCAGAGACCGTCAACCAAAACAAGGATAAATACAGTGAACATTTCAGCAGAAGAGAGCATGAAAGGAAGAAGAACACAGATCACACCCTCACTCATACCAGTGGTCATAGACAACATCAATTACGGCATCTTTACCACCAACCAATCCATCTATGAAGAACTGATCCGATGCGAACCATCGGTTTTCTATCTGCAATGGAAACACGGCATCGAGAAAAAGAGGATCTGGTACCAAAAGTGAGTTGAATCGAGCTTAGCTGTACCATGAAGTGGAAACACGCCATTAAACGACACACACTCCCACTCAACCCTTCTTCCCCCTGGTCCAAAGACTCATTTCAGCACTCAAAAATCACTCACCGCCCAGCAAGTACAGCCCCACCAGCCCCCACTCACCGGCAAACCAAACAGCTGATTATCAAGGGGAAACTGGTGTTGCTGGAAAAACAGGGCATCTCTACCACCAAAGCACATCGCATCACCAGCACTCAACAACCCACCACCTCCAAATATGCCAACTGCAGCAGCAAGCACAACCTCCATCTGTAAAATAATTGCCCCACCTACCTAACCCTCACAACCACAGCACCAAGAAGCTCCCAACCACAAAATCGTTAAACGTTCCAGTCCCTGATCCCCCCAGGACCTGAGCACAAACCTCATCAAGATACACGAAGATCAGAAACTATTATGCAAAGACAACACAACAATACAGAAAATCCTGGAAAGCGTCAGAATGAACACAAACTTTCTAAACAGTCCAATCGTTTAAACTGCTCATTTACTAAATATATTTGATCCTATTTTAGTTTGTTTTTTTACTTATCTAATCCTTTTAACCTTCTTTTATGGCTACCACTTTTTTACAAATTAACATCTGAGGAAAAAAAACGGTCACTGTAACCTTCAATTACAAAACCCTCCTCAGAAAAGAAATGAAATGAAAATTGGTGTTTTTTTAAAGAAGGCCATGAGGGCGGAGTGGCACATTTTGAATCAAACAAGGCATGGAATACAAAGAAACCCTTCTTAACTTCAAAACTTACATACATTAAATTTGACCTGTGAATTTAACCCATCTTAAGCATTTAGGAGAAGTGGGATGCTGTAAAGCGCCTGGCAAGCAACTTGGGGTTCAGTATCTCGCTCAAGGACACATCGGCATGCAAGCAGGAGGCAGGGATCGAACTGCCAACCTTGTGATTAAAGCAGGTCCTGTTCTATCCCCTTAGCCACAGGCGCCCATCACACAACCTCACACAAGAAGAACTAGCAATTAATAATAATAAAAATAAATCCACACTCTTCTCATTTGATCAATATATTGTCCCACTGGAGTACAGCCCTCTGAAAAAAATGATCAAAACCATCACCAGTAACAACAGAAATGTGTTCAAACTGGGAGATTTTAATGCCAAGCACAAGGATATAAATGTAACACTACAAACAGATCAGGAATAGCACTAAATATTGGACACCAGCCACCTCACTATCCTCAATATCGACGAACCTACTCACATCCACTCTGCGTACTCCACCATGGACACACTGGACCTGGCACTCTCATCACCAGACCTCTCAGCCACACTCCAGGACTTCAATGTGAGCCACGACATCGGCAGCGACCACCATCCTCGCTACTTTCTCCCTCACGCTCCAGCACATGCCACAGCAACCACGGTACAACTACCAAAAAGCAAACTGGGAAACCTACAGGAAACACATTGCCAAACAAATCAGAGACATCACTCAGATCCTACGCGATCCTACACTCACCAGACCACTCAGCCACACATATCGGATCAATACTCACCCAGGCACGAGTTACAGTACATACATCCCACCGAGGGCGGCCCTAGTATTTTTGAAGCTCTTGCCGAAATCTGTTCAGGATCTCCTTCTTTCCCAAACGCACACACTAATGTGCTGTGAATCAAAAACGATACTAAAGCACCTTACTTTAGAGCACAAACTATCCTTCATTACTTAAAAAATAACAGATATGATATTTCTTAAATAACCTAAACAAAATACTATGATGGACAAAAAACTGAAGCAACTGTAAAAATAACCAGCACTCAAAAGTATTGCACAAAAGAAAACAAATACGTGTGATGACATTTTACAAATCAATAATCAAATCAACCGGTAATGTGTTCAGGGCCCTAAGGGCCCCACTTTAATTACAAATATTGCACACAAATGAAAAAATTCAAAATCAATGTTTCTGAGAGATGAGCTTGCAGTAAAAGCAGTAAGTATCTTGTTTTTCCTCAGAATGAATCAGCCAGCTTTTCTTAATCCCCCCCCCCTCATATATTAGTTTCCTCTTTCCTCTCTTTTAGGAAAAGTAAAATCCTCTTTTAACTCGGTGGGATCTCTACTGACAAGCTCTGTTCTCGCTTTACCGGACAGGGTCAGTAGGTGCTGCCTTAGTGGACTCACTGCTCTCACTGTACTTGATGTAGAGGTGGATGTCTCTCCATCGGGAGCTGCTGTAGTGGGTGAACACGGAGCTGGTGGTAAAATGTGTCTACCTGCAGGCAAATACAGACATTCATGCACATAGTTATATACCTGTTGTAAATTCCCTTTTATTTTCGTAATATATACTGGGTTTTATGTTGTTATTTTTAGTCAGGCTCCCTTTTGGCCGCCCCAGAGTCCCAGTGTTATTCAGGTGAGAATAGCATGGATGCATAAAGAGAACTGGTGGTTGTAATTAGTAATACATACCAATAATGTGAAAATAATAATAGCTCAACTCTGGCCTAAGTCGATCCCACAAACACTCTGCAAAAAATTTCCACATACACACCCCTATTTTAGTGCCCGGCATTTTTATAAAATTGCATCAATTAAAACTATAACCCTGGTGTATCCTATACACATAATTTTAATTTATCAAGTTAGAAAGGGAAATAGATAATAACAGGTCGATAACAGGAAACTGATTCGTCAACAGCAGCGGCTCGGCTGCCATCTCCCCACGCTAGCTAATTTATTGCACCCCTTCACACCGTGACTGAGGCAACGACACGCCGCGGCCGCTGGGTAGAGTTTAATCGGTTCAACTTGTGATGACCCCTGTGGTGTCATCTGGGGTGTTGTGTGATTCACCTGTCTTTGCTCTCGCTGCAGGTGATCATTAGAACTGCTGGGAACACCCAGTCGGTTTAGTTCTCTTACGCACCTTTACAACACCCACACACACATATTTTCCACACACACACACACACACACACACACACACTATTACCTACACCACTGATTCCCACACTCCATAAATACTGTAAATATTTAGTTCACCTTTTAATTTGGCTTCATTTGAGGGAAGGGAAAGAAAGGCCTATCTTGGAAAATGGTTTCCAACCGAGGTGTGTTTTTAACAATGCATGGTGATCAGATTCAATTTCATTGTCATCGCACAGAGACAACGAAATGCACTTAGCACCTAACCAGAAGTGCAAAAGAAGCAGTAATGTGCAGTGTAATGTCCATATGTATAATATATAGAATGTGGAGGATAGGAAAAAGCTAAGATATATACAGTATGAACAGTATAGGGCACGCTTTTTAGCACGACACAGATGCACCACCATTGCTAACAAAACAACAAAATGATGATTTAACGTAGTCTGTGTGTATTTAAGCAGAATTATTATATATAAAGCAGAAATCAGTGCTGCTTGAAACCACAAATATATCTTGAGCTGTGAATCCCCTCGTTGATGGTTGCATTTTCAAAGGATTTGACCAATCTCATTTTCCTCCTGTCACTTTGCGCTGACATTTACACACGGGCCTAATGTCCGAGCTTCTAGCAAAGCTGGTACTCATTTTTAATTTATAAGTATTGGCTTGTCCCATCCATCAATTCGACCTGCAGACCACCTTTATAAATATCGTATGGAGTCTTCCACGCAGCCACTGTTATGTATTCATGTCAGCTCTGTCACACCCTTCAGAATCACGCGCTTCACGGACATCTGTGATGTCCGATGATGCCGCCGTGGTCTTCGCTTGCCTTTGGTCGTGAGATTGGAGCCCCTCAGTGGGAGCTTCTGTTAATGGGAGCCGGTCTAAGATGTCACTCTGTTGGGTGCAGAATGGTGATAAGCTTTGACAAATGATAATTACTCTAACCTTCATGCTTATTCACTGACCTTCTCCCTGTAGGGAAACATGTTTATTTCAGCATTACAGCGAGAACAGGCCTTCTGCCAGTCTGTCACTGAACCCCCCTGAGACACTGAACTCATCAGCGTGCAACTCAAATGCAGCTTACACCAGTAAGGTTAGACTCATAATGTGCTTTCTTTATCTCTATATCTATATCTTTTTCCCTTTGGGGGGCCAAAACAGAAACTTAATGGTGGTCCACGGGCCAAAAACAAACACCTATTGTATATTGTTAAGATACAAAATGGTACTAGGATCCTAAGTTCCTTGAATTGAAATGCCTTTTATCTGTCTGCCACTGTCTCTGCTTCTCTTCTTCTTCTTTCTTACCTCACTCAAGCCAAATTAACTTCCTGCACAAAGTGTAATCCTGCCTGCCATGCTCAGATTATGTATAATAATTAGGGATCCTACATTATGAAAGAGCATTTTTACCCCAAGAAAGTGAAACAACATAAACAGCAATTTTAAATTATTTTTTTTATTAAATTCAATTATTTTTCACTACAAACATCTGGCAGGCTAAATCGAACCTTATGGTGTAAATCAGAGGTTCTCAATATTTTTTCAGCCACGGACCCCTTAAAGAATATACAGACATGTATGTCCCTTGGAACAATTTGACATATAGCCTATTTTTTTTTTTTACACTTCTACAGTCTTGGTAATGTGAAAGAATAACACAAGAGAAATGCACTAGAAAGATATTAGACATGTATTAAACATATTTGCAGATTCTAAGAGTTATAGATTTTGATATTAGAACATAATTTATGAACAATTACACTGCAGATTTAAAAATTTAAATATATTTGTTGAACTATGATGCCCTTTGTAAAAAGAAAATAAATTATATCATGATGATTTAAATGAATGAATCTGAAAACGTTTGAGTGCCACGGACCCCACGCTGAGAATCACTGCCGTAAATGGCCTAAAATCGATGGATGGTTATATGTGGGGATGGTCCCTGTAGTGCAATGCATTTAGATGGTTGTCACACTGGGTCTCACACACCAGAGTAATACGGTATCCTAAATTACTTTGATATTACAGGAGGTACCGTGTGTGTACTGTATGCTGTCAGATCTCCACACACAAGAGATGAAACAAGAGTAACTGAGCAGTCTCTGTGTTTTTGTAGCATGACTCTTCCTGATATGTTACAAGGTCTGTCGAGCTTTTGAATCCGGCGTGTCGATGTGGAGTTTTCAACGATATCAGTGAGAGATATTCAAAAGGAAATGATGGAGGATTTCTGTAGTAATTGTTCTGAAATATCAGAGAGAAGTAGACAGACAGGACTACATTATGCAGTTGAGAGCTACATTCACAGTATAGGCTAATTTGTCAGCAGAGTATAGTGAATGAAGTGGTCCCAATGCGAGCGTCAGACACCCCACAGCTTCACAACTCACATGAAGGACAAACATATACAGGCATTGTTGAAGATTAAATTAGAAGAAAGGGAAAAATATAAGTCATTGTTTTGTACAGTCAAATAACATCAAAGGAGTAGTTTAAATTTTTTTTGAAATACATTTATTCACTTTCATGCCAAGAGGGAGATAAGAAGATTAATATCACGAATGTCTGTACGGTAAATGTGAAGTTAGTTTGCACAAAGACTGGAAAGAGCGTCCTGCACAGTGGGGTTTTTAGAGCTTTATTGCTAAAAACAGCTGCCTACTGAGGCTGCGAGAGTGAACCAAAACAGTATAATTGTGGGCCAGACTGTAAAGCCGACGGGAGCTGCAGGTTCAGATGAGTAATTCTCCATAGGATCATCGCTACGAGCGACCCCTTTCACACTGTCACATTGTTTTCACATTGATACATTGTTTCTATAAAAATATCGATGATAGCCACTTTACTCCATATCAGCCCTTCTGTAAGGTGTGAATCCTTGTGGAATAGCAGTTCCCCAAACTGTAAGCAGCGCCGCTTAAACACCTGCAAGGGCCAGCTGTCAATCTGCTCTGTCGACAGAGCATCAGGAAAATAGGTTTATAGTGGAGGTGACATCCATTACAAACAGCTAAAGGCAGAGGGATGATGGGCTTTTTCTTCTGATCCAGGCAGATCTCCACCTATGTATTATTCCGAAGGGCTGAGATTCCGGTGACGTGAGGATTTTACCAACAAGATCTTCAGTTTGTGAGAATTGAATGTGGAAGGGGTGTTGTGTTTCTACCTTTTACAGACATATAATAACCCCAGAGCAATATTAATCTTTCAGGTAATGGACAGATTTCTGAGATATGACTAGAAACAAAGTAGGGATGCACTCATCCGACTTTTTTTTTTTGGGTATCGTCCGATACCGAGTACCGATCCGATACCAGTGTTTAATTAATACGCTGTATGCCTCACTGTGTGGAAGTGACAGGGATCATTCCTCTGTGTGTAAGGCAACATCAGGCTTGACTTTAACCTCGCTTTCCTAACTTTGTAAAGCAAAATGGGATCAATAAATACATAGATAAACATTTATTTAATTGTTCTTTATTATTAAAATGACAAATCATACACCAGGGACTTCAGGGAAAAATCTTAAAATGAACAGGAATTACAATTCAAATGTAAACGTCTTTTATACAGCAACAAATTGGTCAAAACTTAAACAGGAATTAAAATTGCAGTGAATAATGTATATGGTATATAAACATAAAATTGAGTTGAATGCATCGGCCCCATTGTCCGATATCCGATCCAGCAATTTGAATTGACATCAGCCCCATATCCAATCCAGTATCGGTATTGGTGCACCCCTAAAACAAAGTATAAAGAGAAAAGATGCCATTTTCTTTAACTTTTAAGTTCCAAATCATTTGGTATGCCATATGCATCGCTGGATGGATAAAGAAGTTCTTATTATACTTTCCTAGCCACTTAATTGCTCTTTCGGGATAACAGAACATTTAAATATAGATAGCAGGTAATCTCAAGGCTTTTTCTTGTAAGGCGTCTTGTAATCCATCATGCATTTGTCTCTAACCAGCTAACAGTGAGTGACAGCCAATTAAATCTTCCCGCCCTCTATGGAAATAAAGATTAACGATTAACTGTTGCTGCCTGTACTGAACTTAGTAAATATTCGTACGGAGCTGGTTAATTTCTCATTTGGGGAATTGTCTGGAAAGGTAAAGTAATTAAGACTGACCCAACACGATAATATTAGCTTGTATAATTGGATACAACAGAGATGTGGGTCGCCTGACAATTTCATTACCTCTATCTGAGAGGTTACCTGTCCAGACTAACCCCCTCTCTGGCTTCGTGGTGATCCCCGTGCAACAGCAGCGCAACTTGTCCCTCCGTTTCGTTCCTCTCAGCTCGAGACAAAAAAATATATTTTTCATCCTCTGCTGTTGTACAATCACAGGATGACAGTCTGCACCCTGCAGCCTCGTGCATTCTCAGAGGAGATCACTGAAAGGAATAAACTGCAAGGCTCGTGGAATACAGCAATAAACAATAAATGTTTGTCTGCTTTGTTTAGTTTACTGTAAACCAGTATCACTCCAGGTCACAGCAGGGCTCTCTTAGCTGTGATTTGTTTCATCACTAGGGATGATGGGATCAGGGCCCAGGAGGGAGACGCAGCCTGGCTCACCCAGCTTGCCCCAGTTAAATACAGCTATTGGTAGACACCACAAGGCGTGCTTTTAGTTTGTACTGTAAACGGGGCTGAAACTGTGTTTGTGTGTGTGTGTGCGAAGCGGAGAAGTCCAAACTGATGTTTTATGTGAATGCTGGATTGTTGGACACCCCACTTCCTGTCAATGCTTTACATCGACATGCTGTAAACCTCCTAGGATTAAGCATTGAGTCACCATTGCTTTTTCTTTTTTCGGACATGAATAGAAATAATCAGTTTGTGAGAGCAGTCAACATCGGCGTGCCGTATTACATTGAACCAGAAGATTATATAGAGGTTAAAAATGGATTTCTTCTCAGATGTTTACAGTATACAACGGACCATAGAGGCTCCTGTGCGTCACAGGAGCCTCTGAGAGGTCTAATCTAAGCGCCCACTCTCGTCTCCCGCTGGGATAAAACGACCCACAGCTCAGTGCAGCATGTAAACATTTACACAGCTCACCCAGGATTTAGTGCACAGTGGATCATAGGGAAGAGTTGTTGGACTGTTACCAGTGTCAGACTGTTTTATAAGTCAGAGGTAAAAAAAAAAGACCTACATCACATCTTCTTCCTCAAAATATCGAGGAGCTTCTTTTCAAGATTTATATTTTTTAGGGCACTTTCAAAAGTCAACATTTAATCAGTTTTTATCGAACTCTGGTGCGGTTCGTTTGGGCGGTTGTGAACGCAGTAATCGCAATCTGGTGTGGACCAAAACAACTGATCCCAGACCACTTGAGAGAGGGGGTCTCGGAACATTTCCAAGCGAAACAAAACGCAGGCAAAACACACTCATTGGATCTAAAAGAGTCTCGGCTTTCCACTCATACCCAATTTATGCAATTCCAAGACTGTTTAGTGACCCCAGTATGCAGAAATGTTCAAATAGGCCCACATAATTTTAGAATAGGTGAAAATAACACATTTGTACCGCATGCATAAAACTGCATGGATTTTGCCCAAAACTGCATGTGATTATCATAAAGTGGGCATGTCTGTAAAGGGGAGACTCGTGGGTACCCATAGGACCCGTTTTCATTCACATATATTGAGGTCAGAGCTCAAGGGACCCCTTTGAGAATAGCCATGCTAGTCCAACCAGCCATCCTCGCCAAAATTTAGCGTAACTTTGGAGTGTCATTTAGCCCATTTTGCGACATTCAAGTGTGACATGGTACCAATGGATTCCTCAGGTCAGCTGTTTTCAGTGAAGAAGCTGTCATAAACACTCTGTACACTACCTGCCCTGCTACAGCAGACAGACAAAGTTAGCAACCAGCTGAACAAAGTGAAGCATTTAGCTGCTAAAAAGCCAGATATTTCCCTCAGGAGTCAAAAAGGAGAGAGAATATTAGACTTACATTTGTCATGTGGACAGATATACAACTTCAAATAAATGATAACATTGCTCAATGTCTGCTTGATGTGTACATAAGCAACAGTTTGCGAACACATTCACCATAACAACTTTATAGAGAGCCAATATCAGTGTCAATATTTAATTTCAAATCAGTGGGACTGCTGAAATCTTTTGTGCCACACTGTTGGATGATGCATTATACTGCACAGTATATCACATACTTTACTTTTTAATAAAGTGTAATTACATTTTGGTGGACAAGCGCTGCAGACTTTAAGTTAATTTACAGCTCAAGCTGAATACATCAGAGTCATTAAAGAAAAGTTAATTACATTTTTTAAAAAAGTTTTACAGTCTAATGAGAGTTTTTTTTCCTCCTAGTAAAGGTTAGTAGGAGAATCCCCAACAGACGTCTTATAAGTTGAGAGTTGACATTTTCTCTCCAAAGGGCATCTCCTCTCCGCAGTCTGCATCACTGCAAATGTTTCCCTCCTTTCGCTCAAGTGACATCATGAAGTGTAGATCTGCCAGATATGCAGTGCTGTGCATCCTGTCATCTTTAACCAATGGGCTACGCTTTGTATGAGGCATAAACATGCAGTGTGGTGTGTTTTCGGAGTGTAAAAGTCAGAGATCCTTTATGAAATGTGATGGTGGTGACCTTCATCAACACAACACACTGCTCTTAGTTTTAATAATAAGCCCAGGAGGATGATGACTACACTATTTGTCAGATGTCTTACATTGATGCATTCGAGGGGTACTTTGTATCAAACAGGATATGCTACTTTAAACTAGAACAAAAATCAGGCAATGGTATTTTCCAGGAATGATGATTTACAAGCCAAGGTTATCTTGAATGACTCAAATGCTCTTTGCTGCTGTTGTTGCAGAAAAACACAGAAAAAGACCATGTTTAAAAGCAGCTTCCATAAATCTAGCAGGCTTTGATAAATATTTAGCCTCTAAGGCATTTTGTGAAGAAAACACCGTGTAATGGAACTGAGACAACAACCTAGATGACTAACAGCATCCATACCAATGCACTCGTGTTGGGCTATTTGTCTTCTCTGCACCCATGCAGTCTATATTCACTACATAACATAGACAGAAACAAAAAAAAACACAGTTGCCTTCATTCCTGCTGTAAGTTTGAAGATGTTTTCTGTATCGGCCTCATAATCAGCTGATCATTTTGTACTTCCCACATCATGGCAGTGACTGGGAAAACAGCCAACTCAATTCCTGAGTTTATCACATCGTTTAAGGCGGCAGCACCCTTGACCAAAGTCACGTCTAAGACAAGAGAGGAGATGCCACTTAAAAGCAGTCTCCTGTTGTAAACATACTGTAAGTTCATCTACGGTGGCGACCAACCATAGTGAGAGTTGCCTAACAAGAATTATGATTTTGTATGATTTTTGTAAAAACAAAAGTGAAACAATCAATCCCATGCACTTCAACATACACTCCTTTATTACGGTTTATTACTGTTTTTTGTTGGGAAGTTAAACAGGTCATAATTCCCTCTCTATTGTCTATTTTATATTGCTGTGAAAACAACTTCAAACAACTGTATTTATTCCAGTTTCTCACTAAAAAACTACATTTTACAAGATTACATTTGTACACATCATGACAATATTAGAATTTACCTTTGTCCAATTTTTACTGAGTAGAGCCTGAATGCATCATAATGTATGGCACCTCCCGTGTTGAAATTGGCATGACCAGAGCTAGTTAATGTTAGCTGTTAGCAGCCAGTAAGCAGCACAGTCCTGCACTGAGATAACAGCTAATGTTAACTAGCTCTCATCCTCGCGATTTCAACACAGATTTGTTGTTCGCAATGCAGCATTACCAGGGAAAAATTGGTTACGTCACCTGGACGCGTCGATAGTGAATTGCATCCTAAACACATTTTATGTCGACCCGAGGACAACAGGACAACCTTAGTCTCGAGCACTGACGGTACCTGCGGTAGCTATGAGTACCGTCAGAATTTTAGCATCGACTTGGTACCGAAGTATCGGTTCTAGTGGCATCCCTAATCTATCTATTCAGTAATATTGCTATTTAGAGATATATTTTACAAATTCACCATTTAAATTCACAGCATAACACACTGTTATTGCGTATTTAATGCAGCCTTTAACTCATAGAGACTTTTCAATCTGTCTTACTTTAAGGAAACCTATTATGTATGAAGAAATGCATAATTTGAAAGCCATAACTCTTATACTACAGTAAGCTTTAACATCCAAAGCATTGCCTTAAGCCTATACCACATTTTCTACAACCACTGTAACTCATTGTTATGTTGCATTTAAATGATAATCATCACTGCTTGCAGGAATTCTTAATGAGAGCATGATGTGCATCCACTTGGAGCATCCGTTTCACTTCTTTGTTTATCATAAACCATGTCTGAAGTTTTAATGTACTTCTTTTGTGGGTATTCTGACTGCAGGAAAACAGGTGGTGCTACCTGTTTGCCTTCCTGGTGGTGCCGGCAGTGCTGCAGCTGTGTGTGCTGCCCTTCCTCCCCGAGAGTCCTCGCTACTTGCTGATAGAGAGGAAGGATGAGGCCGGAGCAGAAAAAGGTATTGTCTGCGCTGCACAAAGCTTCCATGTCTCAAATACATTTGCATTTTAAGAGCAACTTTCTGGTCTGTAGTGTACACCAACCCCCGAACAAATTATTCTACAGGGGTGAGAGTGTCGAGGTACCATTGAACTAATTACCATAGTATATCAGCAGGGTATTGATAGAGTTGTTTACCAAGACCAGAGTCTCATTGATTAACTTTCCCATTGCTGAGATTTGTGGCTTTTACAGTAATTCACGATTACTTTGGCTCAGTTTTCACAAGAGTCTCTGTTGCAAAACTCTTAAAGGACTTGAAACATTGTGAACCTATCCACCTCACACAGTATATTTGCTTCATGTCCTTATGTGATATAAAGTAGATGTTTTCATTTTGTGTGTGAGTTGAACTCATTTGATCCACAAGAGTCTCAGCTTCACAGTCATACCCAATTTATGCATTTCCAAGACTGTTTAGGGACCCCGGTATGCAGAAACTATTCAAATGGGCCCACATGAATAGGTGAAAATACATTTGTACTGCATGCATAAAACTGCATGGGTCTTGCCCCAAACTGCATGTGATTATTATAACGTGGGCATGTCTGTAAAGGAGAGACTCGTGGGTACCCACATAACCCATTTTCATTCACATATATTGAGGTCAGGGGTCAATGGACCCCTTTGAAAATGGCCATGACAGTTTTTCCTCGCTAAAATTTAGTGTAACTTTGGAGCATTATTTAGCTTCCTTAGTGACAAGCTAGTATGACATGGTTGGTACCAATGGATTCTATAGGTTTTTCTAGTTTCATATGATGCCTTCACCTTCACTCACCCATTGGATTTTTAAGATGTTAATTAAAAATCGATACAGTGTTTTTGAGAATCAATACAGTGTCACAACACATAATATTGTGATACTCAAGTGTATTGATATTTTCTTACACCTCTAGTTGCTAGGCACACATTTTCCATTATTTTGAAATGCTATGAAATCACCTCCCACTCTTATTTCGCATGCGAAAGATCTTTTGTTCAGCAGCAAAGCAGATGGGCTCTGCTCATCTTCAACAAAACCTTCACCATAATCTATATATGCAGTCACCACAATCTTTCCCAAACCAAATGATTTTAGTAGCTACAGTAAAGTGTAACTATACCTCAACCATACTGTAACTTCCATGAGCAGATATTGAAGCATCAATCAGCTGTTTTATAACTTTTAGTTTCAGCTCTTACAGTCTCCTTAAAGACAAGGAAGTCTTGAAGTAATGATGATTGTGAAATTATTTAGGACAGAGCTATATGCATCCTCTCGCCCGACCAACATTTTTAGACCTCAGAGACTGTATGGGAGAAACTATAGTATGATCTTGGCGAATGTTAAAATGCTGTGACAGGAGAAAGCACAGCAGGGGGTAGAGGCATAGCTCCAACTGCATGTGTTAACGAAGCATGTAAAAAAACGTGACGTCATATAGTACTTTGATCGGTTTTGTCTCTAGGGCGGTTTGAACTCTTTGATGTCTCTGTCCATTCATTATAAAGGGTACTGAAGGTTTGGTAGCTTGTGCTCTTTGTAAAGCAAAACTGACTTCTTACCTTTAAACAGAAAATGTTGTCCTTACATTTCAAATGTAAGTCTATTGTAAAAAGGAAAAAGAAATGTAATTTTATTTAAATTACTGTCATAATGTTGTAATATATTCACGGCTGCTATAGTGGCATAAATTACAGTTTGATGTTATATACTTTGCAGCATTGCAGTATAACTGTAGCTTACTCTCAGGGTTGGAAATTAACTTTTTTTGTCCACCTGCCACTGTGGCTGGTGGATTCCCAAACCCCACACAATAGATTACTATTGTTTTGTTGATTGGTGAGTGAAGCAATTCAGCCACTTGTACATTTTATTAGAATTTGGCTGGTGGCTGGTGGTAATTTCCAACCTTGCTTACTCAATTTTAGATAATTAAAGGTTCTGCACACTCACACAGGTGTTAGGGCATTGTCACACATGTGCAAGTGCAGGTGAGTGACCATCGCCTGCCACGGCGATATTCGTGCTTAATGTGGGCAATGGGGTCAACCACACACACACGTCTTTGCTATTGGTTGAGGCTGTGACTTTGCTGGTCAAAGTTCACCAAAGTTAAACTCCACTTGATGCAAAGATTCAAATTTGCTTTGCCACTAGAAGCGAATGTTTTATTCGCCCCTTCACTCGTGTAGAATGGAAATGAATGGGAGTAGAATATTCACCAATGTTAATTTTGCGCACGTCCGACCGCACCCTTAAAGTCGTTTCTGCAATGCAATGCGGAAAATCAGGATGCAAATTTTCCGCATCGACAACTATGTACACCAGGTCCGGTGTGAATTATCCGCTTTGCTGTGCTCTATTTTCACAATGAGTTTCCTCCTAAATTATGCCCGTGTCCACTCCACCAAGCAAAAAACTATCCAGACAGAGAATGTCTATGGGACTAACGTTAACTACTCAATACATAAACTAATCCGACCCCAAATGTGATGCCAACGTTAGCTGTTTTGGCTTTCCCAATTCCGTGACCAACATATAACGTCAGCAAATGCATAACAGCTACATTACCATTTTCATCGAATCCCAGCTGCGGGCCGATCTCAAGCCGTATATTGTCCTTTATTTGGTTGTTGAGGTCGTAGTGTTTGTCATACAATGTCCCATTGCACCAAAAAAAAACAAAAAACATTTGTCTGACAGTCCGTTGCCCCGAAAACAAACGGCCACTGTTCCAAGGCCCCAAAAATACACACTCTCCGTGCAACAAGCAGAAGAACATGGCTAATTATTATGCAGAATGACAGCGATCAGTTGGAACCAAGGATTTCATTGGTTAAACATATATTTCCGCAGGCATAAATCCGCTGAATTCGAGGTCCAAATATTTTTTCCCCAACCAGATGTTCTCCATTGGTGTTTAAGCATTCATAAGAACCCACAAATTATTTTTTATAAATTTGTGTTCAAATTTTCCGATGGAAAATCTGTGCTTAATGTGAAACGGTTGTCAGGAGTTATTTTAACTGATTAGACCTCTGCTCATGTTGAGGGTGGGTGGAGCCATGCTGAGATGTATGGAAGGTCGCCCAATGTACCAATAAGAGTGATAAAGTTGTAATTTGTCCTGTCCTAACAGGCGCATCAGAGATTTGAAAGATAATTAGTACATGCCCGCACAGTCCTGAGAGGGGGTCTAATCAACCAGAATAATAAGTTGATAACATGCTGTGTGCAGGGTCCTTTGAACTTACAAGTCATTAAAATATCTATGGTTTGATGTTGTGAATGAAACACATTTTGTGGTTCAAAACCAAGGCTGATTTGAGAACCAATATGTTGAGAGAAATCTTGAAAGCCATCAGGAAGAGCAAGACCTCTTTAAAAGCTCATCAAATTGGCTCTTGTAACGTCAGCTACATGTTCTCTTTTGTGCCCTGTTTTTTTGGCAAATGGCATCATTAACAAATTGGCTAGTAGTAGTTCCTGTTTGTAATGTTCCCGTGGATGAACAGACAACTATCACCCATTTGCTTTGATACTGAAAAAAGCTTATAAACCTGATGATTCATAGACACGTTCTGAAGCGTCTTTTTTTCTATAATTTCTAAGCAGATTTATGGATGGACATCAGAGATGATGATATTCTCAGAAGTGTAAATTACACCGAATGATATCATGTGTCTCATGTCTGTGCGTTATACATACCTTAACGGTAATGTATTGATCTTTCTCATTTTATTAATAGGCATTACAGTAACAGAATATTGATTCATATTTGATTGGGAGTTTTGTGAGCAGTGATTAACAACGTCTTAGAAACCCCTCGGCTCTGATTGGTTGTTTTCCTTCGGTCTGTGAAATCTTGAAAATGCCATTAGCAGGTGGACACAGAGGAACATGATTTTCTTTAGATTATCTGTCTCACATACTAGTGTCAGGATATAGTGAATATCTTATACAAATACAATTTGCTCAAAGTTACCAACTTCAGCTTTAAAGATTTGTAACTCAATCATTTGTCAATCCAAACAGTGCAATGTCCATGTAGCATGTGTGAAATGATTTAGGTACGCGCTCTCAACTCTCAATATGCATCCTTCCGCCCAACCAACATTTCTAGACATCAGAGACTATATGGGAGAAACTATAGTGTGATCTACGTTGAGTGTTAAAATGCTGTGACAGGAAAAGGAGCAGCAGGGGGCAGAGGCAGAGCTCAAACTGCATGCGCTAACGAAGCATGTAGAAAAATGTGACATTAGATAAGACTTTTATCGTATAAGTTTTGTCTCCGTGGTGGTTTGAGCTCTTTGATGTCTCTGTCCATACATTATAGATGGGCACCCTCTGATGGTTTGGTTGCTTGTGTTCTTTGAAATGTGGAACATCCTGTTTGTTATTTCATAACATACATACAATCCATGATAAAATTATGAGGTCAAGGGAACAATAAGTTTTTTTCTGCGGTATCATTTTAGAATATAAATTGACTTCTTATGTATGTAACTTTCTGGCGATACCAGAAATACTACACATTCATCCAAAATACAGTGTACATATGGAATAGACTGTCTTGCTTATCAAAAAACAACATTAACAAAAAGAGGGAAACATTAATGTTTGATTTCATCATTAAAATCATTAATGTTTGATTTCATGACATATAAATATATGATGAAATTGTCACCACCGCACATGTACAGCACCGGTCTCGTTCATTTGAAGATAATAACGTATTAAACAATATCTAATATGAACTAGGGCTGTCAAAGTTAACACAATAATAATGCATTGACGCAACTTGGGATTTTTAATTAACCTAGCCCGCCCCTAATTGGATATTTCAGAGGTTGTAGCAGTTTCAGTTTTAAAGCTAAAGGATACTGGCATCATACGAAACTAGATAACCTAAGGAATCCATTGGTACCAGCCATGTCGTACTAGTTTGTCGCGAAAGAGGTTAAATAACGTTCCAAATTACGTTAAATTTTGGTGAGGAAAAACTGGCATGGCCACTTTCAAAGGGGTCCTTTGACCTCTGACCTCAAGATATGTGAATGTAAATGGGTTCTATGGGTACCCACGAGTCTCCCCTTTACAGACATGCCCACTTTATGACAATCACATGCAGTTTAGGGCAAGTTATAGTCAAGTCAGCACACTGACACACTGACAGCTGTTGTTGCCTGTTGGGCAGCAGTTTGACATGTTATGATTTGAGCAAGTTTTTTATGCTAAATGCAGTACCTGTGAGGGTTTCTGGACAATATTTGTCATTGTTTTGTGTTGTTAATTGATTTCCAGTAATACATGTATACATACATTTGCATAAAACAACTATATTTGCTCACTCCCATGTTGATAAGACTATTAAATACTTGACAAATCTCTCTTTCTTTCCTCCTTTTTGAACAGATACAAAATGTGTGATTAATCACGATTAACTATGGACAATCATGCGATTGATTGCAATGAAATATTTTAATTGATTGACAGCCTTAGAATAAACATAATAAAATATCAAGAATAATACATGATGATTACACCACATGTCCCTTATGGAGCAGAACGGTCTGTGCTGGTGGGATGTGTTGCTTCAGGTAGCAGTGAGACATGAAATAACATCCACAAAGTCCAGTTCTAGGAACAGATCTGTGAGTTTAAAGGCTCATCAGACGGCAAAACATTAAACAGTAATTTATTTTAATACGAGACATGATTTTACAACTGTGGGAAGTTATCACGCACATCGTTTCTTCTTATTAATGCTTTTTTATGCAAATGCTTGTGATGGTGTCTCTTCGAAAACTTACTCTTAACTTTGTGCAGTGCAGTTAAACTTCAAACTTTATTGTCAAAGTGTTTGGAATTCAAGGACGGTGCTTGTAATTCTCTTGATGGAGCACTTTTATTTTTAGCTCACTCTCGTTTTACCATCTGTCTTTGTTTATAGCTGCTCTTGCCAAATAAATAATTCCAACCTTGAGACTGTTCAACAAATTGGAATCAGGAAATGAGCTTTTTTTCTTCTTTTTTTTAAGTGACACAACAGTCAAATGACAAAATGAGCAAGAAGAAACCTTTACAAATCAACCACGTGTTGGTTAACAACTGCAACAAAGGTATTCTGTTAATTCTGAATCTATTTAAAACTGCTCTTGTATTGCGTTGATGTGTGCTTGAAAAGACGTGTTCCTCTGTGGTGCTTTTTCAAGCGTCAAACCACTGATGGTAATGACTGGCTGATGTGCTGCCTGGCATGAGTCTGAACAGCGCTGCCGATCCATGTTGTTGGCTTGTGTTACAAGTGTGTGTTGACAACAACAGCTGAATTGTTGTCGGCACACACGAATCCGGAGGGGTGGGCCTGTAGCGTCGTATTATCATCATACAGTGTCAGACAGGAACAGCACGTTCACTTGCTCCCCATCTCGTCTCTTGTCATGTCATATATCTGCAGCGGTCCTGCCCTCCATTTAAAGGGTACAGAGGTTGAAGATGAGATCATTTTATATACTAAAGGCTGTCAGTGCGATTGCCAAACTGCATTTCATTTCAGCAGCCTTGACTCCACTGCATTCAGTGTTTCTGACATCAGTTTATCTAATTTTTCATCTCTGAGCTTACCAATGAATACAAGGCATGAAGTTACTTTTTACCGTGCCAGGACTGAACTAAAAGATATGACATGAGGTCTGACCTTTTCAACACACCAATTTAATCACAACCCTTCATATGTTTCAGTATGTGCTCGTTTCTTGTCTTTTTCTCTGCTCTCTGTTGTTGTTGTCAGAGTGGCTGAAGGCAAGATGTCAAGGTCGCTGATCTCTGACCTACAGCTAGGCGTGGGATCGAATCCAGCAGTTTTATTTTTATGCCTCCACTCCGCCGCCAGTCCATCCGTCCGTACCTTTCTCATGCGATATCTCAGGAACGCCTAGAGGAAATTTCTTCAAATTTGGCACAGACATCCACTTGGACTCGAGGATGAATTGATTAGAAGTTTGGTGGTCAAAGGTCAAGGTCACTGTGACCTCATGTCCGTCCCATTCTGGTGATAACTCGGGAACGCCTTGATCAAATTCCTTCAGATTTGGTGCAAACGTCCACTTGCATTCAAGGTGTGACCTCACAAAACACGTTTTTGGCCTTAACTGCGGGCTGTCATGAAAAACATTTTTTGGGCTTCGAAGTTTTGGTGAGGAATATTCAAAGGTATTCGAAGCTTCATGGTGTGGTGCAGCAGGCTGACATGTTCGTCTCCATCTCCCCCGTTTCAGTGCCACTGCCGCTACACACACCACCTCTACACACAACAAACAGCGATATCCGTCTCAGAATAACTAAGAATTATTAATAATAATGTTGTGGGATTATTCCGTATTTCATGAGCAATTTTGGATTTATTATACATATTTATATTTTCAAAAAATACAAAAAACTAAGCATTCAAATATTGATTTAAAATACCATGGCACCATGGAAGCTTCGAAGCATTCAGGTCAGCCCTAGCCATAACTTAAGAATTCATATACTAACTAGAACTGCACTCGGAGAGCGCAGACCTCCACCAAGGCCGGTTTCATATACGTCGTTGCCCCCCACCTCGCCGTCCAGCTTGCACCACTATCCACATGTGTTTTTGTTTATGTTGAGATGAGCTGTACGTCGCCAGCCCCCGCTGCATCATGAATGCGTCATCAGTAACACTGTGCATGTCTTAAAGCCTGTAGTGTTAATGTACAGGCTGTGCAGAGTTATTAAAAAAAATTCCTGAAGCCGGATCATGATCCGGATCGCCACCAAAATCTAATAGATTGTTCATTGTGCCACACCCCACCTCCCCTTTTAGAGTAATTGTCCAAACCAACAAACAAACCAACACCGGTGAAAACATAACCTCCTTCATGGGCCTTCGGCCTTGGTGGAGGTAATTATAACAATTTCACACAAATGTCTAACGGGATAAAATGATGAAGTGATGACATTTTGGACAGACATGGATGCAAATTGCAACTTGACTGGTTGGCGGAGGCATACAACCGCAAGGCGGTAATTCGAGTTTGTTTTTGTTTTGCAGTTTCAGACATATCAGACTCCCTGTGACACTTATTTTGCTGTCACTTCCATTCTTGCCCCAACAAATGACCTTACCAATGATGTGTTATCCTTTTTACATGTTTGTAGAAACACTTTTTGAGAGCCATTGTGCAGATATAAATGGACCAACCAGTTCAATTAGAGGATACGTTTGGGGAGGTATCACTCTGTCGGAGTTGTTGAAACTGCAAACAGTCAGTCCTCTTCTGATTGTTACAGGGTTTTCCCTTCCCAAATGATACTTGGCTGAGTACAGACACCGGCTGCACAGCACTTTAACGAGACAACAGCCAATTTTAATTTTGGCCTGCCATCAAGTTACTCATAGAATCAACACTAAGTACCAGCTTTATGACCTGCTGCCGGCGACGTTTGTCATTTTAAGCGCTGAAAGTGCCGCTTTGCGCCGGATAAAAGGGAGAAGCTGTGACCTGAATGTTTTTGTACACTGCTCTGTGCTAATGATTCAGATTCAGACCCATTCTTTATCGTCCTCTATAGAGGACATTTGCTTTCACAGTCTGTACACAATCAAACACAAGTGGGTGGAAGGGGTCGCGTACGATGGTCAGTGCTCTGTGAGTGGTGGCGGTGTCAATGAGGGCTGGCAGGTTGGGAGTGGGGAAGCCAATTATTTTAGAAGATATGTTGGTGATTTTCAGGAGCTTGTTTCTATTGGTGAGGGTGAGTACGGTGAAATAGCAGGTGGCGCCGTACAGGAGGATGGGTTGAATAATGCTACGATATAGAAGCAGCAGGAGGTGGGTTTGACTGTGAGCCTTCAGTTTGCGAATGGCAGAGAATCTTTGCTGGCAGCGTTTCTAGACATCTCTGGTGATCAAAGCTCAGTATATTGTCTCGGATGATGCCGAGGTACTTAAACTCCCCACCATCTCCACTGGTTGGCTGGAAGTGTCAAAGATGAGCTCCTTTATCTTGGTGGCGTTGAGGAGTAGGTGAATGTCTGTACACCGCTGGGTGAAGTGATGATATGGAGCATCTAGGTTTAGCAGTGCCTCAGGACATCTCTATTAAAAACACATAGATAAGACACATCATAACACTGTTTGATATGTTCCTTCATTACCATGAATATGGGCACTGTAGTTTAGTATGAGTCAATCCCAGATACACCGTCCAGGTGCCCTTAACAACTCACTAGTGCACAAAATGTGTATTAATCCGCAGCTGATACACTCCCTAACAAATACACTACTTATCTGTTTGAGTAACTTTTACTGAAAACTACAGTGGCCAGCTGTTTTAGGAAAATTACTGAGCCTTTTTCAAACTTAAAGTGATATTTACGACCTATATACTATAGAGATTTACATCATCAGTAGGAACTAATTGGCTTGGGGCTGAGAGGTAGGGGTGTTATGGTGTGGACATTTTCCGGCTGTGAACACTCCGTTCTCCGAACTGCGATTGCCTCATTAATGTTACGGTTCCCTTATAGCATTAGGTTTAAATTCAAAATATTGCCAAATAGCCGCTTTTGCTTTTTGCTTTGATTCCAAATCCTCCGCCATCATCTTGTCTGTCAACTCTCTCTCGTCCCGTGTGTGAATGTGACTCATGTTACTCTGAGCTGAGACTCTGTATGGAGCAGACACTTTCACTTTCAGTTTGTAGCGTCCGTCGTCTGACTATGTAATGATAACACGGCGCTGATATGTGAAAATTAACTAAATGGGTTTTATTTGTATCAAAAAAAGCAAATAGACGGTGGGAGAGGTGGGCAAGTAATGTAATCGGTGTGTGCCCAAACACCTTGTAACACCTTGTAACACCGACTACCGTGGCAAGCCTAATGAGAGGCAGGATATGGAAACAACTGTATAGTTGGAAACTGTTGAGAGACAGACTATGCATTATTGATTAGGTCTTCTCATGGGACTTGTTGACAATAATAGAAATATAGAATAACGCTACGCTTGCCCTTTAAATTTATGCAAAAATGCCTCCACACTAACCCTCCTGTCAGTCCCTTTCAGACCCTCTTTAAATTTTGAACACCTGTCTCAATACTTTTGTTTTTTTTATTGTCACCCGCAATATTGTAGAATCGTTTCTCAAACAGTCTGTCAGTCAGACTTTTGTGCACGCTGCGAGTGTTCAGGCCTCAACAGTGACATGGAGTGGAGCCCCACTGTCCTCCTGCTGGGAAAATAAACTAAGTTGCCACACATCAATATCATGCCATGCCATAGCCAGGCCACTGACACGAACAGCCCCAGTATGATTCTGTTTTAAAGCAGGTTTCTGTCAGCAGGGAGAGACAGTTGAATACTCATTTACATGTACACACCTGGATGATTATTATGTTGAGGTAAGATCTCATGGTGGGCAACTTATTCTGGTAGCAGAGGATCATTTCAGCATGACGGGTCTTTTGTTTTCTGTCCTTTCCTTCATTTTCTTATGGTTTTTACATCACTATATATTTTTCTAAATAATGGTTTTTAGATATTTGCCATTTTCAATGCACTTATAGGTGCTTGTACAGTAAATAAAATAGTTATTATTACGGCTGTTTAAAATATTTAATCGCAATTAAACGCATGATTGTCCATAGTTGATCGCAAATTACACATTTTTTATCAGTTCAAAATGTACCTTAAAGGGAGATTTGTCAAGTATTCAATACTCTTATCATCATGGGAGTGGGCAAATATGCTGCTTTATGCAAATGTATGTATATATTTATTATTGTAAATCAATTAACAACACAAAACAATGACAAATATTTTCCAGAAACCCTTACAGGTACTGCAAAACATAACATATGTGAGTCTGCTTTCCCTGCTCTTGCACACTGTTGAGGATATAGTATGTCACAGTGTGTGATGTACAGATGTTGCTCTTTAGGTTTGGTTATTTCCTTCCCGTAGGTGCAGAACGTAAAATTACATGTGGGACAAACATAATATCAATTAGTAGGACATTCTGTTGCAGCTCATTGTTACATTATAGGCTTGTATTTTTTCTAGTAGTTTAACTTTAAGGTATTTTCTGAGACAAACAATATCAAAATCCTGCCTAGTGTAGCATGAACATTTGTGTTTACACCCACACACTGACACGCACACACTGTGTTTGAATGCTGCACCATGACACCCTGGAGACCCTGGACCAGGCTTTAGTTTGTCAGGTCCTCTTGCCTCCTGTGTGGTCACTGTTCACACTGTGCGCCGTTCCACTCCCACATCCTAATGACCTGCTTTTAGTCTCTGTTGGTGTATAGAGATTTGCTATTCTGGGTCGCGTCCTTAACCTGTATCCACCTCGAATTCCCATAACCCCAGGGATAAGAGAAAGGATTAAAGTGAGGAAAGAGGTTTCTCTACACCCACCCATCCCCTCCAGTTCATCATATTCAAGTTCAGACAACCTTCAACCAGCCTTGCTAGAAAACCCGGTCAGCAAACCCGGTCAGCTCTGTGCACACACAAATATAAAATGTGTGTGTATTTCAGTTTTTTCTGCCTTTTGACTGAGAGAAGAATATAACAAATGACATTAATCGTCATTATTTATATAATCTTGTATGAGGCTTGACATAAAATAAGTGCATTAATGTGTTGCACAACAAGTAGGGCAGAGGGTTTTAATACAAGTCATCGTTTTCATCATGAAGTTTGTCATAAATGATAGATGATATAGATTGCTGATATTTAGGATATGATATTGGTGGTGTCTGACAACTTTGTCTGCATTTATCTGAAGATAATACAACATATTAGAACGTTTACTTATTTAAATCACTGTGGTTGACAGATAGAGTGTCAGCTCTATTGCAGTAAAATGTATTATTGTGTTTATGAATTATGTATACCAAAGGAAGCATTTAAAGATGAACTATTATGCTTTTATAATTTTTTTTGTGCATGTAAAAGATCTGCAAAGTTACAAAGCCCGAAGTCCACGCCAAAGGGAGTTACCCTCCCCCACAGAAACACTGCTCTCAAACTGCCTCAAAACGCCTCGCTTGAAGTCCCGCCTTTTCTTCCGTAATGTGGTGATGTCACCGAGTAACACATTTGCATAATACTTGCCTAGCGGATAGTTTGGCACGCCCTTAAACAAAGCTAGTTAGAGCGGAGCTGGAGCGCAGTCCGAAGAGTTTGGTTCAGTTGACCAATCAGAGCAGGAGCTCAAACAGAGCGTTTCAGACAGAGGGTGAAAAGAGCTGCTGCAGCACAGCCGGAATGAGAAAAGTAAAGCGTTTCTTTTAATCATTAAAGCATGAAAACATGTTTTAATAATGAAAATAAACATAATAGGTCCTCTTTATAATGAGAACATGACGGGCCCAGAATGTAGCCTCGGGGTATGTCACAAATCCGTTTGACTTCAGAGGCATCCTGTGCAGTTTTCTTGTTAACAGTCATTTATGTTTACATTCATTGTTCTCATCAACATGCATTGTGTGCACTGTATCCCTGAGGCCTATAACACATGGGTTGAATGCATTTCCTTTCTCATTACAGTTGCAAAACACACAGATAGTTTTATAGTAAAAAAAAAAAATAAAAGGTGTGATTGAAAACAGCAAATATTTCAGCCACTCAGACACATCAACTTGAAAGCCTGTAAATAAACAGAGCCGTGAATTACAATCAATAAATCTGCTGATTCTGTTTTCCACAAAAAGTTCTCCACCTCAAGGAGTCAACAACTCCACTGGGTACTTTAAACCTCCGCAGCAATCACGCACCACTTGGGGGCTGCCATTTGATTTGATTTATTCAATAACACTTAAAAAAAACAAAACAAAACATGAACAAAACCATATAAATAACAATATTGAATAAAAATAATTAGTTTCAAAACAAAGTCATTATCCTGTAAAAAAAACAAACAAACTCTGACACAGATAAGAAATAAATCATAATAGAAAAAACAAATAACTCCAACAAAAGACTGACCTGGGAGCTGATTAACATTGAGTCTGCATTACTCTATTCTCACTTTATGGAGGTCAAACGAACCAAAGAAACAGGGATAATACAGATCGCACATCACAAAGATACAAGAGTGGGACCCAGTTTACTCTAATCATGGACACTCGATAAAGCGACAGAAAACCAATTTCAGTTTAGTCTGAGTGGGTGTTCAGTTTTTAACACATTGATCCATTTATGAAGATACGTCTTCATTTGCTGTGGAGTAAATCCTCAACTTCTTTGATCTCAGCATTATGGTCGTATTTATTTGTGGATATTATTTAACACTGTGTGTGTGTGTGTGTGTGTGTGTGTGTGTGTGTGTGTGTGTGTCTGTGTGTGTTTGTGTGTGTGTGTGTCAGCCTTCCAGAGGTTTTTGGGGAAGAAAGATGTGTCCCGGGAGCTGGAGGAGGTCCACGCGGAGTCTCGGGCTCAGGACAACCTACACACCGCCTCTGTGTTACAGCTGCTGAGGAGCCCAGCTGTTCGCTGGCAGCTCATCACCATCATCGTCAGCATGGCTTGCTATCAGCTCTGTGGCCTCAACGCTGTAAGATTATTATTACACTTTTCTCCCATTGTCGGCGGAATCCTGTTCTTACTTATCTTAGAGTGCGTTATATTTAGGACATTTAATTTTTTTCTACTTGAAAAAATCAGCAATGTCTTTGGTATGTATGTAATTATAAAAATGAACTTGTAATTATAAATATACTGTACCTTCTTTCAACACCGTTTGCATGACAACCATGCTGCATATCAGCCAGAGACTTTCTTGAAGATGCTCAGTCACACCTCCAGTCACACCTCAAAATTGTCAGAGATTTGTGCCAGGAAATTGAAAAGTGTTTCCTCTTAATGGAGTGACTCAGACAAAAGAAAGAGCCATTCTGCTTTCTTCTTCCCAGACCATGCAGAACATGCCCAGTTAAAACCCCGGCTCCCTGATCTTAGCGAGTGCTATCTCAGGCAAACAGCGTAATATTCTTAAAGCAACATTACTTTATATTTTTTGGCCACTTGAGGGAAGCAAACCAAGTTGAAAACACAACACTGGCATATTGTTACCTTATACAACTGTTAGTAAAGCCGCATCCTATTTACACATTCAGCAGACACGGAGCAACATTAGCATTTATTTGGAGTCGACGAATGTAAGCTTAATATTCACTCTTCTTTTAGCTATGTTTTGGTCTCCACACAAACTCATTTGGTGCTGTAGATACGCAAACGGTTTTAAGTGACTGAAATCACCAAACAGTTCGATGAGCGCTGTTTTCTTTGGTTGCTGCAGTCTCTAAATCTTCTGCAGCCAACAAACTGTAGATTTTCTGTCAACGACATGTTTGTTGTTTGCATAACTCACAGGGAAGACTTCAGGAGAGCAAGGGGGGATTTTACAGTTCTGTTGTTTCTCCGTCATCTCCGACTCCGGTAGTGGCCGTGGTGTCTCAAATTGCAGCTGCAGGGCAGGCTACCTGTTTGCTATGCTGTGTTGTCTTTGAGGGGTTTTTCTTTTTGTTATTCAGACCTTCGGATCTGCACAAGTAGGCGGGGATGGAGACAAAAAAGATTACTGGGAGAATTTGCCGATCCTGCTTTTGACTTCGAAGGTCAAAATCGAAAGCTCATTTCGATTGATTTTTGGATTTAGAATCAAAATCGTGACACCCCAACTTTTTTGAGCTGACAGGAACTGCAGAGTTGGTTGAACATTTACTGTGGGTTCATCACTATGAGCAACCCCTCATTTGATCCATTGTTAATATAACAATATTGACAAGCACACCCCTTACATTGGAGCTGTAGTTTTTGTCAAGTCAAACATAACACTTCCTTTTACTTTACAAAGCTTTTATTGAGCTGAGAAACAACTCCTGCTCGCTGTAGCCGCAGCCAGGTTGACATGTGACTGCTAAAGTCCTATCACAGTCCTGTCAGTGACAAAGTGACTGTGGATCAGGTGTAGCAGCACATTGCAGTGCCCCGTGGGTCTGTGCATGCACAGGTGTGACCCCATATTTGTTGTTTCTTTTAAAAATAAGTTCTTTTTTTATAGGCAAAGGTTATGTTTGAAAATTATGCATGCGTAAATATTTAGTTTTTCGTCTGTTTATTTATTATAAAAGGTTAAAAAGTGTTGACATATTTATTATAAAATAGGAGGTCTTATGAAGCCAGTTTTCTTGCCCCAGTTAGAGTGGATCAGTCTCTATTTAGGTTGCATACACCACTGTGTTTGGGAACCCGTTGGCATGGAGAAATCACTTTGAGTCACTCTGTTGTGCACTTTGTTGACTGGAAGAGATGTTTAACCATCCTCCACCTGAAGTGTTGAAGTGCAGTTGGTGGGTGGTAATGATATGTTGGGCATATAGATGCCAGCGTTGGACAGGAATACGCCTGCATAAGGAGAAGAGTTGCTGCTTATTGCTGCCATCTGGCACTTAAAATAAAGCGGATGACAACAGTGAACTGAGAAAAAACTAACTTTAGATTATGTAAATTCCATCTCCTTAAGGAATAATGTAGAGGAACCTCAATGATTGGCAAAAACTTTAAATTAGAAAAGTTATAACCTTTAAAGAATGAAACTGTCTCGTATTTAAATCCATGTGGAGCAGACAAACGAGCTCTTGTTTATTGAAAAAGATGCAGTTTCAAACTCTCAAGTGTCTATTAAAGTGGCAGTAGGCAGTATATTTTTGGCATCGTTGGGCAAAAATTCTATAATAACCTTTCAGCATATTGTAACTCAAGTGTTCTGAGAGAAAACTAGACTTCTGCACCTCCTCATGGCTCTGTTTTCAGGCTTTAGAAAATCTAGCCCGTGACGGGAGACTTTGACCAATCACAGGTCATTTCATTGAGAGAGAGCATTCCTATTGGCTGTGCTCTGGTCATGTGACCAGAACATGGCGTTCCTTCACAAGATTTCACAATGGCGTCACAAACTTTGTCATTTTACAGCTAAACCGTGCGCTACAAGATGATTCTGAAAACATTTGAGGCGAGAAATAGGCATTAACGTAACATAATATTGATTCATAATTGATCAGCGCTGCCTGGTCTGACCGTTTGGTCAGAGTTTGCGACAGCCGACTCTCATAGACCGCAGCTAGACAGCAGACCTCAGATCAGCTCTTACTGTTTGTTTTCCTCCGGTCTTTAAAATCTTGCAGATGCCGTTAGAAGCACGGCGGACATAGAGCCACATGATTTTTTTCAGGTTACCTGTTTCATGTACTACTGTCACGATATAGCGACCGTTTTATAGAAATAACTTTTTTAAATCATATTTGCTCCAATCTCGCCTACTTCAGCTTTAAGGCTCTACTAGCAAGAAGGATAAAACCAAAAACTGGTCATTTTGAAAATAAAATTCCTGAATTAAAGTGGGCAAACACGCTTGTTCTTTGACGTATTTGTAGGCTGTATGCAATGCATGCAAATGAATTCTTAGCTTGTCCTCAAATTCATATTCAGGATGAATATCATAAAGACTAATAGTTGTGCTCAATTTTTCATATTTTCACATTTGATCAGTCTGATGGGCTTTGGAGTGATATAACGCGAAGCTAGAAATCACTAAGTTCATCTGAATTATCATAGATATGAACACGACTTCATTTAAATACATTTTCATTCCAAGAAGACAGGAATTTAATTTAGATCACTCTAGATGTCTTTATTTTGATTCGCCATCACCATCAGAGCTGTCAGATGACTCCAGTAAATATTACAGTCTGAGAGTGACTCGGTGATGATGTTACAGAGGCTGATTGTGCTGCAACGCAACTGATTTGCAGCATCAGTGCTTCAGCTCATCAAAATCCATCATTTCTGTCAATTGCCTATATATATACTCATATATATATATATATGAGTATATATATAGAGTGTTTTATATATATATATATATATATATATATATATATATATATACACTGTATCTATATATTTTGAATAAATATTATTTTTCATAGATTTGGTATTACACCAGTGGGATCCTTCGGGAAGCAGGCTTTGGCGAGAACATCATCCCTTACATCACTCTGAGCACCGGGGCCATAGAGACTCTGGCTGCCATCATCTCGGTGAGTATTCCTGCTTTGAATCAACCGAACATGTCTGATTCTGGGCACGAGGCTGCTCTTAATATAAATAATCACAAGGTACATTCAGTTTTACTTCAGGGGCGGTTTTTAACTTTTATCCGTCGTTAAAATTCTCTCTAACCTTCATGCTATTTGAACTGTTTTCTTTCAATACCTGAGCTTTCAGAGGTTTGATTTTATCATCAGCCTCTTTCTGAGATTGGATTATTGTCAGTATTTTAATTGAAAAGGACCTTTATGTCAGCTACATATCATCCCAGTGAAACAGAAGTTAAGAGTGTTTTTAGCCTCTGTACCGGGAGTATTCTCCGGTGAAACGGAATATTTGAGCGGTGTACTGTTAAAAGATGGATTTAAGTTAAATCCTTCACATTTGATTGGACTGCTAAAATGTGGGCGGGCTTACAACGTAGCATGATACGGAGCTACAACACACACACCTCCCTTATCGCTAAAAGTTGCAGGTTGATTGATGGATGGATGTCATGATATTAGTGGTTGAAACTGGTTGGTACTAGCGTAGGTCATATTTTGTTACACAGGAAGAAAAGATCATTGGATTTTGATGTAAAGATGTACAATATGACCGGGGATGTGATCTAAAAGGATTAAAAAGGCATTTTTCATTTCATCTTGACTTCAAGGAAATATCTCTTCTTATAATCTTGATATAAAGTAAGTTGTCTGCCACAGATAATTTACTGAATAAATCAGCAACTTCACAGTACATGAATGTAAATCGGTACCTCTAGCAGTTCACTTCTGCACTAAAGATATGTTTTACTGTCCATTTGTAATTTTTGCATTTGTAATCCTGATGTTTTTCGATAAGACTTCCCAAATGGGACACATGAAAAAGCAAAGATTTGCAGAAAAAAGATAAAGCAGTCTGTTTATCCACCATATAATTATCATGTAGAGGATAAAGAACTGTACATATTGTCTGTAGTTGACATTGAAATACCGTTGTGAGTGTGGTGGTTGTGGTGGATGGACATTATCTCCTACAGTAAATACTCTACAAAGACTTTTTCATTTTGCCGTTTTAGAAAAGTCCAAAATTATCCCCTCATCAAATTTCATTTTTCCCAAGCCAAAATTCTAGTTGCCTAGCTGTAAATATAACGCTCCTGACAAGAGCTCTGTTATCCTTGGTTGATGTGGAGGAACCCCAACGTCGCCGGCTAAGTTGACATGAAAAGGCATTGCTGTCAGCGGGGGCACATTCCTGCTCTGGCAGCAGATCTGTCGCTAAATGATGGAGCACTTTGCATCAAACAGCTTAGTTTAGTAATTACTTATTCATTAGGTGGGAGTGTCTCTGTTGGCAGCTTGTTGAGCAGATAATGCAGCATTCCACTTCAGAGCAATATGTGATGATTTCCATTCAATAATTACTGCACACAACAAACTAATAAAACTTCAAAACATGCAAGAAATAAACAATAATAACCCATAATAGAATTAAAAACCACTAACAAAGCAGCTTTTCTGACATTTATTGTACATCCTGACATACGTATAGCAGCATTAATGTATCCTCAAGATGAGTCCCACTGCAGCGTAGTCTTATCTCCATCACATCTTCCTTTCCCTGAGCAACAAACTACTTTGACACGAGGTGTCCTCACAAGAGAAAAGGAGTCGATAGTCTGCCGTATTCAATTTAAATCCAGTTAACCGTCGCTGTAGGAATGCTGACCTACAGTTGGCAGCATGCTATTGATTCAGATTCCACTGAATGAGGTACAACTGTGCAGGAAGTTATCGACTCACACAATACTTACCTTACTGGTTGATTTCCTCATGGCCGACGAACCCTTTTGACCACAGAAATACGTATTTTTTAGGAACCTTTCTTGCATTTTTGAAGATATATACTGTAGATACAATTTAAGTTCCTGGGCTGCAGTTCCACATCCCAATATGCCCCTTCAAATTCCCCCCAGAAACTACGTTAAACCTGCATCATTAGATATTTTTAGCCACTTGGGGGCAACAAGCTGTAAACACAGCAATGACCTTCTAAAGTAGCTAATGTGTAAGCAAACAGTCACCTATTTACTAGTGTTCAAATTCAACGGGCCGCCGTCAGGCCCGGCCACTATTCAATCTTTCGGAGGTTGTAGCAGGCTCAGTTTTAATGCTAGATTGAATGTATGCAGTACCTGTGAGCGTTTTCTGGGCAATATTTGTCATTATTTTGTGTTAATTGATTTCCAATAATAAATATATATATATACATTTGTATAAAGCAAGCATATTTGCCCATGTTGATCATTAGGATGCACTAAAGTTAGTTTTCAAATAAGAAAACAGTACAAAATGCGTTGGGAAATGCACACTGTCACCTCTCTTCATCATACACCTGTGACAACATAGTTTGGGGTATATAGTGCTCCGCGTGTCCGTCACTCCGTCCATCCATCCGTCCGTCCATCCGTCCGTCCATCCGTCCTTCCGTCCGTTCGCATGTCACACTTTTGTTTCCGGAGCAGAACTAGGAAACTATTTAACTTAAAAACTTCAAATTTGGTTTGATGGTTGGCAGCGTGGTCTGGTTGTGCCTTTTGGGGGTTAAAAGTCCAGAGAAATTAGAAATTCTTCCAAAAGGGCAAAACCTTTGGCCCTATTTTAGCAGGGGTCAAGCAGTGAGCGGGGGTATGTGAGCCATGCTCACTTTTGCCTCGTTTAATTAGTGGCTTCACCCTGTTTGGGTTTCTTTATATTTCCGTGATTCCTCTCAGCAGAAGCACATTAAAGCGGATCTTTCATCTGCAGCAGTGAGACGACCCCACTGAGTGACTTAAACACCAGCATGTCCCCTTGAGTTATCAGTTTTCTCTCCAGCCCTACAGCATCACCCCCAACCGCCTTTATATTGAACACCACCCTTCTTATGTTGCTCATCATAATGAGCCACCAGCTGTTTGACTGCCATACACAAAGAAGTCAGCAAATGATCATAATTAAACTTGCACCATCAATAAAACTGAACAATTAGCCCAACAAATGGCTCACTAATTAACAAATTGACTTTTGCTTAGTTTTGTTTGTGGTGATAAACAAGCCGCTGTAACCATAAACAGTACAAGCTTTAATTTGTAACAGTATCTCACTGTCACTGTCAGCAAACACAGACGGACAAAATTTCCTTTGGGAAAATGCGGAGTATTTGACATCTTTCTTTCTGAGAACAACCTCGAGAGGTTTTACAGACCTGTGTTAATATTTAATCGCCATTGAACGGATACCATTTGTATGAGCGTCATGATCACAATCACTTTGACATCCGATGAGAAAGATTAATTTGATTCATGGTTTTGGGAGCTTCAAATATTTATGCTATTCAAATCAAAGTCTACACCTCTCTTTAAATTGTGAGTTTTTTCATTTTGGCAAACATTCATGACTTGAAAGATCACTTGTCTTTTTGCACTGTGTAGTTTGGTGTTAATGAGTTTTGGGAGTTCCCAGGCATCGTGTGTACCCAGGAAACACCGTTTTACCCGGTATTTCTCTATAAGGACATTGAGATTAGTTCTATGATTACAGACGAGACACAACATAATACGTGACGTATTGTTATATTACATTATTGGAAGTATGTGGTCCAATTAACTTTATACAGAATGAGATTGAGGTTTAAAGTGATACCAAACTATTTATTCTACATAATACAATACAAGTATGTCCATTCAGCAGTGTAATTGAACGTGTTATCCATCATAATTATTAATTAATTATTATTTGTGACTTGTAGTTAATTTAGCTAACAGCACTTGACCCTCTATTGCTGTGCATTGTTTCATAGATGGTATTGCATGCACTTGCTCACATTCAGTACTTGCATGGCGTGTTCAGCCATCCCTCCATGCTAGTCATGAGATCCTATTTGATTGGTTGTTGCAATATGAGTGAAATTTGGTGATATAAGGCCTTAAATACCTTAAACACGACCCGTTCGATCACATGTCTATACTTTTTTTCAAACTGTTGTTTTTGTCTTGAGTACTTTTACACATTTCACAAATATTGTGCGTCATCGTCGCGCTTTATCATTGGGGTACAACACATGAACGGTAAAATCTGGTCTGCACTCGCCGAAATTGAGCCAATAGTGATGCACGACAGCAGCTCCAGTTACACTGCGCATGTGTCATACCCCATCTTTCAATAAGCCTCAGACAAGGCAGCGCATACCAGATCCACTCCTTCTGTCCTTTTCACACACCTAGATACTCTGCATTTACAAGCGGCTAATTCACTCAGAGCATTTCGCTAAAAGGAAACTCAATAAAATAGCTTACAGTAATTTAGGCTATACAACAATTTACCTCAGACAGACTGGCACACGCTGCTCTGGGTCAATAGGATCCCAATAGTTCGTCCTCTGCCTGCATGAAGCTATTCAAATGTTTATTGAAAAATTACAACTGTTGCAAATTCGCATCGCCGCTGGTATGTATAGTTTTGATGGAGAATATTAGCAGGCGAGTATTTTTCATTTTTGTGTTGTTTATTCGTCACGTCCGCGGTGTGTAAAGGCCTTTGCTGTGGAATTGACTGTGCCTGTGTGGTGTAAGAGGTGAAGCAGTGACGGTATCACAAGTAAAAAAAAATAAAACAGGGTAATTTTGATCATATTTGGTCATTTTATGAGGATTTGCCCTATCTTTGCATGTCAAAAAAAGGATAAAAGTGCACATCCTTTATTCAACACATGTGACTGATGCCATCCAGGTCTGTCACGATGCTCCATGATCACAGAGAGCAACATTAAACAGAATATCTGACTGACATTAACAGGCCGTAATGGGAAAAAATAAAAAGTCCTTCACAGGTCTTTGCAGTAATTGGTTTATGTGATAATTGATTGAAAGTTATGCTTTAATTCAATAATCACCTACCCGGAGTGTAACATCATTAAACTGTACGTACGGGCGATGGTTCGTCCTCGGACCAGGACAAACGAATGTGTTATCTCCTCCCGAGCTAATTTAACACCTTCTGTCTGCAGCAGCTTATTAAGGGAATCTTATTTGCTTGTGGCCATTTTGCACCTCCACTACAAGGACATCAGTTTCTTGTTATGGTACGGTGGAACCGGACCACTTCTCAACATTATCAGAGGACGATATCATGGCATGCACAGGTTTTTTAAGGGAAGGAAACCTGTTCGTAATAGAAAAATGTTTGATAATTTTGACTACAGTAAGTGTGCTGGCCCTGTGACACACCGGCAACCCGTTCCTTTTGCTCTAACAATGCATGCTGGGATAGGCTCCGGCAACACAGAACAAAATAAGTGGGTGTAGAAAATATACAGGATGGATGGACAAGTTAGTCCAAGTTTTTTATTGAATTACTGTATTTTTCATTAATGTGAACAGAAGGTCACCGATGCTGACTGTGGAAGCTGCAGAAAACTACCTTAGAAAGAGTGATTTCTGAATGTCCCGGTGACCCAGCAGCCTAAAACACATACCAAATAACCTCATTCAGACCCACACTGGACACTTTTCCATGTCAGCATTTCCCCCTCTCTTGCTTCATATTTCCTGTCAAATCTCAAGTAAAGTTAAAAGACCCAAAAAATATATAAATACACTGCTGTTTTGAAGCCTCGAGTTCGGCATTTTGGCTTTTTGCAACCAGAAGTGGCATGAGAGTGACAACTTTCATGAACTGAAACACAAAGCATAGTATATGCCTTGCCGTTATTTGTGCCAATTTCACCGCTGTGCTATGTTAGTCTGAAGTACAAAGTTTTGCTACCGACTGACTTTAAAACTTACCTCCAACTCCAGGGTCCAGATGTATAAACAATATGTACACGCAAAAGCCATACACACACGACACAATCGATCGTCAATCTTTGCTGTTCTTCACATTGACAGGTCTAATCAGTGGTGGAGTGGGAACACACAATCATTGATATGCAAACAGGTGTTTAAGGGTGTTTCTACATCCGTTAATGGTTACCTGTGGGAGTGGAAATAAGGCTCATGCACTGCTCCCAGTTCCACAATGATTTAGATATATAAAACAAAACCAGGCGAATGTGTGGCTTTATAAATCTGACGAAAAGATTGCGTATGCATACTGTATCTCCGTCTGTCTGAGCTTTAATTGTGAATCTACACAGAGTTTTATGCATCTGGCTCCAGTTGTTTCTTTTATTTTTCCTCCAGGCCCTCTCCCTTTGTGCTCCCATCTCTGTGCATTAATGGAGTCACGTCACACTGTACGACTCAATGAATTTTTTTCATGGTGTTAAGATGTTTACAAGTTGAGCGTCTTCGCCACAATTCATGCCGCCTGGAGGGAAATTCTATCCGTTCATGTCTCTTTGCATCTGTTCATGTTTCCATTGGCCTTGTATGCATTTAAGCTGTCTTTTTTTTTTGCATCTCATTAAATCTAAATGCATCATTAAGCATCACAGGAAGACTTGATTATTCTGCTCTTATTAAGCTCTGTTTAACTCATTTTCTCTCTTTTACATATTCTCTTTTGTGGCTCAGTATATTCTGACCCTAACACAGCTGTTAGAGCATCTTTGTGAAACACATTATGGAAGAACAAAACAGTCACTGTGTATGATTACTTAATGCAATCCACTGACCTCCTGCCCCCTTTTCCAGTGCCCTACTGGGCCATCGCCCTTTCACTGCGGCGCACTTGTCACTATACGGCTGGCTAACCCACTAGAACTGTGGAGTGTGTGCCACCCCACATTAAATCACACACATCCGGCCGTGTCGTCACACTCTGTAGCCCTTTAGCGAGTTAAAGTCTAAACGCACACAAATTATCACGGAATACAAAAAAACTGATCTTATGGTCGCAAGAAAATGAAATAATAGTGACAGTCACACTGACAAAACTAAGTGAATGCTTCATGTTCATTGTGATGGATTTTCTAGCCTGACTAATTCTGTCTGTGGGAGTTGTTTTTTTCCATGCTGTACAAATACGATTATCTGCAAATTACTTTCTGTGCAGGCAGGACGACAAGCCCTCATGTCTTCAGCTATGCTCGGACTGCAGACATCAGCAGGCAGAGCGGCAGCCTACATAGATGGTTGGCACAATCTAAGAAGCAAACATGTCATTATTCTCCTTCAATATCTTTACCCTCCAAGGTAATTTGTGCGTTGATTGTCACCAGTGTGAAAAAAAACAACCAAAGCGTCATTGTCAGTGCGTGTTTATGCGACAGAGTCACCAGTCTGACCTCTGTAGAGTCTGCCCAGGAGTGGGATGTGTTTATTATTGTGATGAGCGGTCATTTATTCAAGTTTCATCAGTAGTTCATAGTGTTATTTATTTGCACAAAATGAACAAAACCTGGAAACACATTTTGCATTTTGTAGTTGCAAATGTAGTCATTAAAGCAAAAGATCCTATCTTTTGTGGTTTGACTTACTCACAGTAGTGTTGTTGATACATAGTCATTAGCAGAAGATTTAGGAGATTTAGAAGATTAGGAGGTCTTTCAACCACCCCTTGCCAGTCAAAACCAGTGGGCAACCTCCGGGGCTGAAAAAAGAAGCCAATGCGAATGCACCAAGCTGATGGTTGGCCGAGCATCTGTCGCCCTAGTGTCTGAGTTTTTTCAGCCGATTCAGCTTGTTGTATCGGCGGTGGCGCCCAGCAGTGAGAGAAATCACTCTGATTGGCTCTTCAGCTGAAGCGAATCAGTGCAAGAGAGGAGAAACAGACGTGAGAAAAGCAAGCCAATGAGTAAAGATAAGAGGAAATACACAGAAGGCTCTTCTCATTTTTCATCTTCATCTCATCTGATCGTTCTAATATACGGACAACGACACGAACATCTGGAATGTAGCTAAGTGGTGAGAGAGAGTGGTGTGAAAATTATCGGCAAATGACGTTTTATTTCATGTACGTATCAGAACAACAGCTTGTATATCCGCAGTTCTCTGTCTTGCGGTTTCCCTTTTTGAATGACGAATACAGACTACCACAACCTGCTAGTGTGGAGCGTTATTACATCTCATGCAGGCGCAGAACGTACGTGGTAATTGGCCATGGGCTGTAGTCTTTGCCTTGTGTTCGAGTGCAACTTATTGGCCAGAACAAAGGCGAATTCTTTGATATCGGCTTGGCGTGTCCCCAGCTTTAAACTTTAAAGCTTCACTATTTAAACATTCTTTCTAACAGCCAGCAAGGGGCAACTCCTCTGGTTGCAAAGAGAAGTCTGATTGTATAGAAGTCTAGGAGAAAATGAGCCTATTTCTCACTTGATTTATTACCTCAGTAAACATTATAAACATTTATGGTCTCAGTTGCTAGTTTCAAGTCTTCTTCAATACAGCATGATGTTCATTTAGTAAATTATGGTCCCATTTAGAGTCAAATAGACCATAAAGCAGGGGATGCTTTAGGGCGTGGCTACCTTGTGATTGACAGGTCGTTACCATGGTGTTGTCCGATCTGGGAGTTGTCTGTGTTTTTGTCATAGACCTTTAACCCTTTCACAGTGTGTTTTCAGTTCAAGAAAGTTAACTGTAACATTTTTTGGTCGTCTAAAAACGTCTTATCCAGCATTTAGTTGTACTTAGCTCCACCCTCTTGTGCACTTCTGGTTGCAAAAAAACAAGCTTCAAAACGGCAATTCACAAACCAATGAGTGACGTCACGGTGACTACGTCCACTTCTTATATACAGTCTGTGGTCCAAACTCATGGAAGCAGCGTATTTGGACATTCTGTCGTGAAACAATGACTGATTAAAACACCCATCCAAGCCTTGGGTCTCATCTCTTATTGGAAATAACATACACATTACTACAGTTGACAGACACTTCACTTCTGTCCCCACTCTTTATTCTACAGACTCATTATGCACATGCACACACACACACACACACACACACACTCGGGCTCATAAATATTCTTATACGTTCAGAGACCTTAATGAGCTGCGGCTTCGCTGGTGGTTGCTATGTGTGTGTGTGTGTGTGTGTGTGTGCGTGTGTGTGTGTGCGTGTGTGTGTGTGTGTGTGTGTGGCTGCAGAGAAACATCCTATGCCTTCAGGGACGAATGAAATTCATGCAGATCCCCCCCCCCCCCACACACACATGGAGTGAATTCCAATGCTTTTGGAGGCAGTCCAAATCTAAAGCAGACTCATTCTGAGACATAACATGCTGCCAACTGGAAACTCTTCAAAATAAGAAAATAATGGCCAACGTAAACTTTGGAACAGTGGAAATGCTTCTGTTGATCCCGTTGTCTTGTGATGCGACAGCCCCGCACCTCTCCTACACCACACATACAGTACATATACATGAAAAAACACCTCATCTTCTCCGCCCCGTCTCCACTCAGGAGCCCCTACACATACCGTACAAATACCAGTGACCTTTTTCTACGACTTGGTGGAATCCCTTAGGTGAGGTCGAGGGCGGTGTCATGAATACTTTAATGCTCTGTGGCCACGATGGAGAAGGCCTGCAGCTGTGACGAGGGCTTTGCTCGGGGCTCAGTCTGGGCTCGAGTGTGGCCGCGAATGAGTCCGGCTTCCTCCTCGTGTCCCACACTGCATCCACAACCCAAGTAGAAAGACATCTGGGTGGAGAGAGAAGACTGCCTGTGGAATTATTGATGAGCCACATGCAGTGTCGTATATGAGTAAATCTGTCACTGAATGATGCATTATGTATAGAGTATTCTCCACTTCCAACTTTCAGTAGAATTCACTGGCGGTTTGAAGGGTTAAGCAAATAAATGTGATACGCTTCCTCTTCCTTCAGCAAATCTTTGCTTTCAAATTCGTTATTTTTGTGTCCTGGACTGGCATGATGTCCAAGAATATTACCATATGGCGCACACAGTAGGATTCACAAATCTCTCTAAAATAGATTGTAATGTATGGATCACACATCTTCGTGTTTCATCTGCTATGAGAAAACAGTTCAGCATGTTGTTACAAGACTGAGTGGGCGTTCAGACCGAAAACAGCCCTGCATTAAAACAAGGCAAGAAGCTGTGATGGTGTGTTGGTGGGGGCGTGTGTCTTCAGATAGAGACACTGAAATAAGATCCAGGAAGTCCAGTTGGTATAACAGATTAATGTGTTTTAAGGGTTTATCAGATGGCACTATATGTACTACAGAAAGGATTTTACAACTCAACAACACATACAGTAACACAACGTGATAAAATAGTGTTTTCATTCTTCAAGTCAATCAGTAGAAATACTTTTATATTACAAAGTATTTACCAGGAACATACGTTTGCTAGAGCTGTGTATTGGACTCCTTGGACCCACAAGAGTCTCAGCTTTCCAGTGGTACCCAATTTATGTAATTCCAAGACTGTTTAGGGACCCCAGTATGCAGAAATATTAAAATACACCATTTTAGAATAGGTGATAATAACACATTTTGTATTGCATGCAAAGAACTGCATGGTTTTTGCCCCAAACTGCATGTGATTATCATAAAGTGGGCATGTCTGTAAAGGGGAGACTCGTGGGTACCCAGAGAACCCATTTTCATTCACATATCTTGAGGTCAGAGGTCAAAATGGCCATGCCAGTGTTTCCTCACCAAAATTTAGTTTAAGTTTGGAGCGTTATTTAGCCTCCTTTACTACATGCAAGTATGACATGGTTGGTACAAATGGATTCATTAGGTTCTCTAGTTTCATATGATGATTCACTCTGGCTTTAAAACTGAGCTCAGTACTACCTCTGAAAGACAGAATAGGGTCCGGGTCTGCAGGCAGATTTTTAAGATGGTAATTAAAAAACCACTCAGCGTTTTGAAGAATCGATACAGTTTTGCAAAACATAATATTCCGATACTCATGTATATCAATATTTTCTTACTCCCCTAGCGTTTGCACATATTTGATTGACCAACAAAGGGCATTGCTGAATGACATTGTGGTGAAGCAAAGGTTGACCTTGGTTCAACGTTTTTGCCGGACTGAATGAGAGCGCTGCGTTTTTTCATGCAGGACTAAAGTCGTTGCTTTGTGGAAAATGCTAATGTCAGCATACAAACAGATTCAGAGTGATGATGGTGCCAGATGCAAAGTTAAGTAATCTCCAAAGTCATTAGGATTCATCCTCTGGGAACCATGAACATCTGTACCAAATTTCCAATCAATTGTTGTCAAGATATTTCCTAAAAAAACAAAAAAGCCAACCTCATAGTGGCACTACAGGTAAAGTCAGGGGATCACCAAAGTCAGTAGGATTCATCCTCTGGGGAACTTGAATGTCTGTACAAAACTTCATGAGAATCCATCCAATAGTTGTTGAGATATTTCAGTCTGGACCAAAGTGGTGGACTCACCTACAGACCGACATTGCCATCCCTAGAGAGCCGCACCGCCAGGTTTATAATCACACAGCCATCGTACAGACGCCCCTGAAATGCTTCTATTATTATACTGTTTTTTTTTCTGTTCCCAGGGCTTAGTGATAGAACGAATCGGGAGGAAGCCCCTCCTCATCTTTGGTTTCTCGGCCATGGCCGTATTCTTCAGCCTACTCACAGTGTTCCTCAATTTCCAGGTAAGCCACTCTTCCTCTTCTTCTTCACTGACCTCATTCCAGGCAGACTGTAAGTGACAAGGTGTCTCAATGCACAGAGGAGATCTGTACTGCGGTCCAATTATACTGTGAACAAATTGCCCTCAGCATCCCTACTCGGAGGAAATGAGGTTATCATACATCATGTCTGCATGTAAATGATATCATATATGATATTTTTAACCTCATGTTATGCTCCATTGAAAAAGATCACTGCCTTGCTTAATTAGCACTGATCAGCGGAACTTGCACTTGACAAAAAAGTAATGTAAAAATGTCATTTTCCTGGATTTATTTGGTTATGTTAGCTGCCTAAAAGATAAAATATAGGATGTGGCAGCTATTCATTATTCTAATATATTATCTGTGATATTCCTCCTCAGAGATGTTTCATAGTGATTGTGGTCATTGCAATATCCTCTCTCTCTCTCTCTCTCTTATCCAGGACAGTCTGTCATGGATGCCGTACCTCAGTTACATCTGTATACTGGCTGTGATTGCGTCCTTCTGCTCTGGGCCAGGTAAGACTACTGACCTACATTACATTTTTTTCTTCTTCTCTTTCTTGATTTTTTTTTCATTTTCTACTCTACAATCTGTCCTCAGTGCTCCACTTCACTTGAAACTGCACTTTAAAGAGACTAGGTAAATACCCTGCAGATAGTGTTCAGATTGTGTGATTCATATGTGGCTGTAAATCAGTGAAGTATGTAGAATATTTAATGTGAGTGACCCAACTCTGGTCCTCCCTTTTAAAACTGGCAAAGAGACACGGAGCTGTATTTGCAGTGTTTTTTAAAGTCACACTACATGACTTTCAAAGTCGTCAGATCGCTGTACTGTTCACACTACACAACTTGCTCTCTTGTAATCGGGAGTCTTTAAGTCGTTGTGGTTTTCACACTACATGACTGACCGGAGACAGAGGGTCACACACTACAACATCTTTCAGCGGGAGGAATCCCTGATGAGGTTTCCAAACTATGGTTTGTCAAGAAAACACACGCAAGAAATACATGGTAAATGACTCGATACTGTACGCGAGACACATTACTGATGTTGTTGGCACATGTGTTTACAAAATAGCCTGTTTCCACACTCTTTTTGATAGTTATTCCTCTAGGTGCAACAACAACTTTGCTCTGTGTTGCAAATGCAACACATACAGTAAGTTCCTATTGTTACAGGTGAACCCTCCTCCCCCAGGTTTCCCCTCAACCCGTATATTAAGCACGCTAGATATCTGGAATGTGCCTACGAGGCATCGGCGAGCCTCTCAGCTCACGTCTTTGAGGAGTTCATAAATGTTGCTCGTGCGTCGATGTGTGAGCGCCGATTTGCCTCTGATTTGGGGCTTTTTTGTCGGGGAGCGGAAAATCAGGGCTAAAGTCGTGTAGTGTGAACTAGGTATTAGACTTAAACCCTTGGAATAATCAGCCAACTAGTCATATGTTAACAGCTGTTATATGTTAGCATACTAAATACTAGGGGTGTAACGATGCATCGATCTGGATCGATATATCGATTCAATGATCAACGATCCAATATCATCGATGCAAAGTGAAAACATCAATACATATCATCATCTTTAAGATACGCCTTTATTTTGAAATTCTCATTGCACGTCTGCCAGCCCAGTAATGAAATTGTCAAGTTGCTTTTTGAGCTGATATACATGTAACTGATTGTGTTACATGGGCATGTGATGTGGTTTCATATCAATCACAGGCCCCTGAATTGAATTAAATCAAAATCATATCGTGGCAGACTTTGTGATATCAGCAAATATTGTATCGTTGTCCAAATAATCAATATAATATTGTACCGTGATGAAACCCGACTAAAAACAGTATATATATACGGCTCGGCACTGCAGATGTAGGGACAGTGTGAGTGTGCACAGTGGGTCTCGGTGGGAGGTTGACTTTGAGTTTCAAGGTGAGGCTATCGCTGTCATCACACATATACATCCCCTCTGAATAATAATGTCTCCAGGGAGCGTTAAATCCAATGAAATGCCTCAGTGTATCAGGGTGAGATGAGAACGGTGGGGTGGTAGGAAGTCTGGAATAATAGAGACTTTTCACAACTATCACACACAAAAGAGGAAGCGCATTAGATTTTTCCTCACCCTAGGGAGCGTGTTCTTTGATAAAGAGAAGAAAATGAAGACATAAAACATTGAAAACATCCACAGGACTACAAACTACACAGCGCCGCTACCGTCCCCTATTACTGTACAACACCAGCTTTGAATCATTCATTCAGTGCCTTGCTCAGGTGCACTGCTGTGGTAATCGTTGAGGGAAGAATTATCGTTTCTTGTTTTTTTTCCCACCGCACAGCGATGATTTATGGCCTATTGAAACAAATGAAGCTCTCATCTCTTAGGGATGGTGAATGACTGGAAGGGGAAGAGGAGAAAATTCACAAAAGGGATGACCCCAGTGGTGCTTTGAGCTTGCGAGTGGATAAATGAGGAGCCACAATTCCTCTGAAGACATTTCACCATGGAAACAGTGGTCCAGATATATCAAAGTTTGACATAAACACCAAGATTATGAAAGCAATTTGGGGCGAATTATAGGCCATAGCTACAGTATGTTCGTTAGTCATAGTGCTTAGTCAAATCAGACACTGACTATTTCATACCTTGTAAAAAGATGTATGTTTTGTACGACACATTACAGTTAGATATTCACCTTAGATATCTCTCTGCCCGTTTAACTCCAAATAATCCGAGAGATAAAACACTTTCAATAAAATGATGTGTGAGCAGCCAATCCCACGTTTTTATAATTGTATTCAGAGAAGGCAACCTGTGAATAATCAGTCAGGTGTAACACTCAATGACAATTAAAATGCTGCTCTCAAAATGTGCAACCTGCATTTCAGAAGCATTAGAATCATTTAGCATTTATTTTAATAACTATTATCATACCTTTCTTCCTTCCTTTCTGTCTTTTTTTAGACTCTCCAGCAACCCAACAAACCCCTTTGCTCCCGCTCTCTCTTCTCTTCTGGCCCCAATGTTTATTGTAAATTGTAGCCACACCATACCTGACCATTTGGCCCTTTCATTGAGTTTCCTCCTCTGTCACCTGACTGCCCTTGTAATAAGCCCCCTGCCTGCACAGCCGCTCCTTTAGGTCTCCAATATGGATCAAAGTCTTGTTTGCCAGACTATTATTTTGCCTCTTTGCTGTGGTGTTCCATCATTTCCTGTTACCTCCATCCCTGATTTGACTATGTGTTATAGTCGTTCTGTCAGCTTGTTGATTTTGAAGTTGGCCTGATCTGACCTACCCTTCAATAATCTGGCTATTGAAGAGAGTAAATTGCCTTTTACTCCACAAATCATTTACCTGCTGCCCAATTGCAATTACGGCAAATTTGGCGGAACAACACCAAGAGAGCATAAAATTAAGTCAGATTTAAAACTAGAACTACCGGAGGTCGCTGTATACCTCAAACTGCCAAAGCGTAACATTTACCCGCTATTAGATGCATTGATTTTCAAGGTAAATAGTTAATTTATTTGTCATTCTACAACACCGAGTTGTGTAACAGAATGCTATAGTTGTAGTCCCTTTATGCTACTCATGACAACAGTCACAATCAACCAAGGACACATTGCTCCGTCCTTAAACCTCTCCACCATCAGTCTCTTATTCACTCAATGCATTGAGCATGTCTACTGCCTGATTACATTCTTAAATCTCTCTCTTGTCCATAGTGAAGGTTAGCCTATGACTTATGATGCAGCTCTATTACGCACAGTAATAGACAAAAGGCGTTGCCGTAGCAACATAGAATGTTTAGAGCAGCCTCGCAGCCCGCTTGAGCAGCGCAGCGTGGCTGAGTGTCAGCTGCGTAGACAGTGAAAATGACCTTATGACCGTATATTGACATCATACCAGCAACATTACTACAGCTTCAATGTCTATACAGTATATGTAGAATATGTCACACACATGGAAAAAAGTAAGTATTTATTTTTAACTCAACACTTCCTGTTTCTGTTTCAAAATAAAAGCCCTCAAGCGTTTTTATCTGTCCGGAATTAACACAAGGCTTTTATTCTGAAATATTTGCAGGACAGTGTAGGGGAAGATGCAGTGACTTGCAGGGCTCCATAAATTGATAGAGCACCAGCTTTTAATCATGGATTATTATTATTATTATTTACAAATGAGCACACATTTCTTTACCTTTTTCTGTCTAAAATAAATATAAATGGCATTTATAATGAAGTTAAAGGCAAACTCAATGTAGAAAGGAACGGCTGGCAGCAGCAGCAGCAGCAGCAACGGCGTTGGTGTGGACACCACACGTATGAGAGATGCAGCAGTTCAGCGAGGCAGTCGTCACGCACTACTCAAGCACCCAGTATGTCCCGACCGTTATAAGTATATATGTATGTATGTATTTATTCAAATCTGGCTTTATCTTGACTTTTTTTTACCAATAGGGGGTGCTACGTGACACACATTTAGGAAAAGTCACAGACTGCGGAACTTGAATATTTTATTGAAACGAAGTTGAATACAATTGAAAAACAGTCGCGGGTAAATTTTACCCGTTGACCGTTCTAGTGTTAAGTCCTTGATTCTACAGTGGAAATATAAACAGAGCAGGTGTACTTAGTCCATAAGAAATCATTATGAAATATGACTGCATATTGTATTTTTTGGGATTGTGCTCTATAGGTCTAGCTATGCCTATACTTTGGTGGTTTTCTCATACGGTATCAGCGACTTTCTATCCTCTTGGCATGTATTGTACTTCATCTCACCAACTCTGTCCACCTAATCCAGCCTACGCCTCTCCAAAACAATAGAGAGGTACATCATTTTTGTTTTGGATATGGCTGTCGTGAGCAGTAGTGCCGTTGTCAAACTTGTGCTCTGTCAGCTGAATATTCTCAACACCTTCACATCAGGAATAAGGAACACTACTGGGGAGGTTGGTGATAGGATATTCTAGTAGAGCCTGTATAAATCTCAAATAATGCACTTCCAATGCAACGGAAGAGCACGCCAATCTACCACCCTCAAAGTAGAGGCCACAGTGTGTGTGTGTTTGCGTGGTTGTGCAGCAGCAAAAACAGCCAATTAAAAAAACGGCTATCATAACTACCAGCTGCTAACGACATGAATCACAATCTATTAGCAAATTAGTTGGCTAGATTTGGATAAATGGTTCTATTTACATTAGATATATATTTTTATGATACTCACATGGATAAATACACTGTGTACAGAATGTATGGTTTACAGCAGTGTGTGACGCACTGTATAGTCTTCATCAAACATCCTTCTTTTCATCCTGTGAAGCTTCAGCTCCCCTGATAGCAGAGTTCCAGAAATTAATGTCTGAAGGACAAACGGACAATTTGAAATCAGAATTAATTTATTTGCCACGTCTGAGGTCCCAATGCCAGTGTTCCTTTTCTTCAGTCTAACACAGTTTGGTGGGCGTACTGCAGGTCTTCGGATTTGTGACTGGCCGCTTTGTCACCTCCTGAGATGATTATAGGCTAGAGTTGAAACGGTTAGATTAAAATCGTGATGCTGGAAAGTGTAATTTGCTGCAAGTTGCTGCCCTTTGCAGCAGTCAGGTCAGCAGCAAAGATTGGGAAGTTGTTTTGGGTCATGTGGAAGCTGGCTGCTTATTGAATCAGTGGAAAAATACACCAGCTTGTGTTGAGGTTTGAGCATATGGTTGATTTTAATGCAGGAATATACCAACATTAAGTGAAATGTGGAGCTTCCACAGAGATCTGTGCTTTGAATGAACTGTATTGGCTTTATTGCCAACTACTAAACCGTGCCAGTTTGTGTGCTTACACTCCGCCACGCAGATGGATATATAACATGTAATTGATTTATGAATTCAATGTAAGCTTTAAAGAAACAGTGATCTGTTCGCAGAAATATATATATATATATATATATATATATATATATAAAACTATATTTTCATTAGTGTATAATTACCTGAAACTAAGAATCGTTGTGTTTTCGTCAGCTTAGAATGAGCCCTTCATATCTACATAGTGATGTTTCTATAGTAGTCCAGAACGGACAAACCAAACACTGGCTCTAGAGCAGGCTTGCCAAACAACCGAGGGCCAGAGCTGGCTCTTTTTTGCAGAGAAGTCATTAATTACAATTTTTCAATAAAAAGCTGTGCTATTCCTGTTTGTCAGACGTTTAATCGTAGTCAAGAGATCAGTGAGACATCTCAGGCTGTTCATCATCTGTTTGTAAATGGATTGTTCATTAATTGTGAACATTTTCAGAATGTACTTGTACTTCTTTACACTAAAAGAAGGTGTTATTTATAGGTTATAATGCAATGGTTCAACTGGTGCCAATTTGATCTCAAGTGGGCCGCATGTAGAGCAGGGTTTGAATAGTTCATTTTCCCGAATATCCAAAAGAGTTGTTAGCATGTGGTGTAGTTGCTTATGATCAAACACAATGTTCCACTGCCTACATTCATCCTTCTTAATAATGTGTTACGGTGAGTGCTGGGCATGAACAGCTGTAAAACACCTCTTTGAAATCTCACATTTTGACAACCTGCTGTCAGAGCTGCCACATCTGAATAAATCTATGAATATGTTTTAATACCTGCTCTGCCTACCTATTATTACCTACTAATTACTATTATTATTATTTTCAATGGTGGTTATTGCATTAGATGACAGGAAGTAAACTTAGACCAAAGTGGAAGGGCGTAGCAACAGAATGGTAATGAAAAGGTCTATTAGGACCCACATGCAATGAAGGACAGGGTTTATACTGAGCGATTCAGTTCTTGGAACACTTACAGGTGATGAGTGTCAGTGCTTGCGTTATAGACTTTTTCATTGTCCGTCATTTTGAAGGACAGGGTCATAATCTATTATTACCCATCACTTTTAATTTTAATTTTTAATGATAATAAGACATAAGTCTATTTAAAGGTGGGATCTGTGGTTCGTATCCAATACACTTTTTATCAAATTCGGCAAATCTGTCCTTACGGTCCGCTGTCTGTCTGTCTGTTTTGTGTGCGCTGAAAAAATATCTGGTGTTCATACACAGCCCTGGCTCTGTAAATGGGAAACATTCAACATGGATCAGACTGAGCCACTAGGGTTGTTAGGCTACCAAATGTCTTTTTTGTATTCAGAGCTTCTATTGAGGTTTTCAAATAAAACCTTGAATGTCTGTTGATGCAGGTGCGAGACGTCCTTTGTGTGTGTGTGTGTGTGTGTGTGTGTGCAAGCGGGAGAGCAAACAGTATTTGACCGCAGTGAAAATGTTGTTTTGAAATGGTCGACATCAACAAAAATGGATTGAAGCAGAATATTTTGTTTGATAAAAACACGTTATGAGGTTTGGAAATGAGTACATCTTTCTTTTTTCAATACATTTTGGACTAAGGACTAAGACGGTGGCACACTTGGCGGTGGCGCCTGCTGTGTGTATTTTAGTATTAATAGCTGAGAATAAACTTATAGATTATCCATTTATAGAGGCATGGAGAGAAAATACGAACATGACACCGACTGTGCTGTCACTTTTCATGTCAACACATTGAATTGGACTCATTGAATGAGTTTTTTTCCGTAGTCTTTGCCTCAGACAGACGTCTTCTCATGGCCGTTTTAATTTTGTTCTGAAGGCTGATCCCGCTGTCAGAGCTCTGCTGCCACTCCGGAGACTGGAATTACCAGACTCTCTGAACGTGGGATTTCCCGATCCTGCAAGCACCCGCTTCACCGGGAGGAAATCCCGCTGAATGTGCTCCTTTTGCACCAGTGGCGCACACGGTCACAGACGTGCTCCAAGGCCTCCAGCCGTCAAAATGACTGACAGCCTTCAGATTTTTCAGTGACGGAAAACCTTCGGTTAACACGACCTCTGATGAGCTTCATTTTCTTCTAGTAATAACAGCTACAGTTTTGCATATATTGCCACATAATGAAAGCCTTACATAGATCGGGGCCAGGAGTGTACAGAATATTTTCCCCTTTTTCTGAAGGAATTTTGGAGGCATTTCATGACTGGTTATTACAAATACTCAGGGGCCCCGCGGCGATTACGTACTTGTTTCACATGAGCTCACACACACACACACATACAGCAACTTGTAATGATACATGTCTTAATCACAGAACCCTACACATTTTGAAACGCTCAGTTTTCATCAATCAGCACCTCCAATTGTTAATGGTGAAAAGTCTCCATCACTGTGTCAATCTCAGTGTGTTTGATTTAAGGGCTGGGCGATATGGCTTATAAATAATATCTCAATAATTGAAGGCTATATCGCAATATATGATATTTATTATTATTAAATTATTGAGAATTATTACATTTTGACCATGTGTTTCTATATTAACCAGCGCAGCTTTTCTGGCCTTTACGGTGCAGGAAACTCACAGACCAATTACATGCATTTTAAATCTTCTCAATGAGTGAGATACACACACACACACACACACACACACACACACACACACACACACACACACGGAAGAGATGAGACAAGAGACAACAGTCAGAAAAATAAGTGGCGTGCTCAAAGAAAGAGAAAAGCAGACAGCGAAAACAGAGCTTTTTATCTAGAATACACAGACTCTTAGATGTCCATTCTTCCCACGGACAGTTCGAAACCAGTATGTCTCATATGTTCAGAGACCGTGTCGATTATTAAAAGCGATAGCATCTTTTTTTGAAGTGGAGGCTGGTATCTTCCATCACCTTTTCCGACCTCAACACGTTCAGTATAAACTCGCTTTGGTGCTTCACGTCTTTTCCGCTCTCTCCAGGCTCTTTCCCTGTTCGCTGCTTCCCTCCGGATACAAAAACACACGCTCGTGCGCACATCCACGCTCATGCAGTGTTTGATTTATCTTCAAAATTATATGTAACAGTCGTGGGATGAGATAAAAAAGATAACTCAGGCTGGACGAGTTCCGTTAAAGACCTCGGCACCCGAGAGGGAGCAAAATATCACAGGCGGCCACAGCAGTCACTTGATGATGGATGATGCTAAACCCGGGGAGTGTGAGCGAACCACTCAGATGGTAGAGTTGTTAGGAAGCAAACTAGCAGACTCATTTAGATAATAGTGGAGTGAAATGCAACAAGATGTAAGGCAAAATGGAAAATAGACAACTCATAAAACTGTAATCTAGTGAAATGCTTAACGGAACCCATAAGTCGTAAGAAATGTTTTTTTCAGCAGTAATTTCTGGATGTGATTTTGAATTACAAGCTGCAGTTTATTTGCTGGGCTGATTGCTATTTGAAATACTGTTTAAGTGGAATGATAGTGAGAGTAAACCTCATAAAATCCAGCACAGCATGCCTCTATACAGCACCACTGCAACACATTACTGCAGTCAGATAAAATCCATGTATCATAAGGTCAGCTATTAAAAATATGAAGAATGGAACTGTATTATTTTACATTTTATTATCAACAAAACCAACAAAACATGTATCCTGTTAACGGGTATTGTTTGAGCCTTGTCCCTCTGTGGAATAGAAGTCCACTGTTAATATAATAAAGCAATCCCATAGCAATAAAAAACACTTCAAAGCCTTAGCATTGCACTGGGTGACATTTTCCTTCATTATAATGCAGTCGCAGTGTTGTTTCAGAATAAACTACACTAGCTCTGCTCATTGTAATGAAGGTGTATGGCACCACAATTAAAGTATATGGCTCTTTAATGTGTTTTTCAACAGTTTTTAGAAGACTTTGGGCATTATCTTTCAAGAAAACAGCCTTATTGTCAGTTTGATAACTGCACATATGTAAATGTTTTATTGATTTGGAATAGGTTTCTCACAATAAGTGTACAATTAGTTTAAAATACAGTATAAAGGAGCACATAAACCCTTCAAGTGATACTCTAAACAGTCACCACCTGCTTGAAAGGTGGCTCTCTTTCTTGCCAAAATATTCCCTTTGAGCTTTTGGGGCTTCAACAATATAAGCAATAGTGCAATATGGACACATTACAGTATATTAAAGAAGCAAAGTGGGAGTTTCTAGCACAACTTCACTTCCAAGGTGCATGGAGAAGAGAAAAAGTCTGAAGAGGTCAAAACTCCAGCAACACTTGTACAATAGTATAAGAAGTAAGACCAACCCGTTTCAGCTTATGACCTTCATCAGTGTCATGATCATGGGTCACACATTATATTATTTTATACATATTATTATACATATTATATTAAAGTTGCAGTTTTGAGCAAATATGATATACGTATAGCTAAAAGAAAAGCAGTCTGTATGTAATCTAACTGTTTATCTTAGTTTGCCACGTATCTTAAATTTCTTGTAAATGATCTGCTAGCTGAGACAAAGCAGCCGCTCCTCCCTCTACCAGCGGTAACGTTACCAGCAGGCAGTGGTTCACATCAGCAGAGGACAGGAGGACAGAGGACAGGAGGAAGGACTGATACTGACTGTTTTCCGTTCTTTATTCTTTCTTAACTTCACTCAGGAATATTATTTTTTTATTAACATTCTAGATTAGTTTCTAGCGAGATATTATTGGGTTTATATAGTGATTTATGACATTCAGTTATATTTAAAGGGAATATTTGTAACTTTCAGAAATGCTTGTTAACAGCGACACCTGTGTCTGTTAAGTCAATGAAAGTCAGCATTGGGCTCGCTCTAAATATACCTGAACGAGCATCGCTCAAAATAGTGAGGTGACACACGTCAGCTAAAACCACAATATCACTCTATATTTCAGCTGCTTGGCAGTAATGTTAGCTGACCAGACGAAGGTCTCTCCATGAATCAATGCTGGCTTTTCCTGCCTCAGCCTCTGGTGTCTCCCTCTTCGGACGGAGACACCGGAGGCTGAGGCAGGAAAAGCGGGTCGGTGCCGGGGCTGAGCAGGAAGAGAAACATTATCGCCTCCCGACTGCGCCCGCAGGGAGACACCGGAGTTTTGCTCGGAGACGGTAACTTTTCTCGCTGCGGAGCCCCGTCACTTCACAGGACACGGGAAACCTCTGTTGGTCTGGAGGAGCTGCAGCATTTATTTCTGCACAAACATCCACTGGACATTCACTAGATATTCTCAGAGCTAAACTTACTCTTCTGCAGTGTGTATTGAGCGCGCGCTCACGTCTAGAGGTGGAGGTAGACAGCGAGAACGCGCGCTGTGTCAGTGAAGGCAGGCAGGCAGCGGAGGAGAGGCTCCGGCGAGTGCGAATATGTGAGCGCGCATATGCGAGCGCGCATGTGTCCCGACCCGGTACATGTATACGCTTAAAAAGTTACAAACAGTCCCTTTAACATATAAATAAATTCTAATCCTGTTTTGAATATATAATTTTTTTAAATAATATATTAAAAAGCATTATTCAGTAGAGGTATCGAAAAGAGTTGTAGTATCAATAAAATCATAATGATACCCATCCCTACTCTGTGTCCTCCTGTGCCCCTTATGACATTTGTAAGATTTCAATATGCCTGAAGGAAAACAAACAATCAGAGCTGAGGAGTCTCTAAGAAGCTGTCAATCAAACTCCGATCAAACTGTGAAACTCGGCAGCACTGATCAAATATGAATCAATATTCAGTTTCTGTAATGCCTATTTCTCTCCTCAAGTGTTTTCAGAAACATCTTGGTAGTGTACTGTTTAGCTGTAAAATGAGAATGTTTTCTCTGGCCGGTGGGCAGGTTTGGTTTTGGCTGGACTGTTTTCAACATGGCAGCCAGGTTACAAACTTTCTCATTTTACAGCCAAACAGTACACCACAGGATGTTTCTGAAAACATCGAGAAATAGGCATTAATGTAGCAGAATCTTGATTCATATTTAATCATTACCGCCTAGTTTGACAGTTTGATCGGAGTTTGTGAGTGATTGACAGCTGCTTAGAGACTCCTCAGCTCTGATTGGTTGTTTTCCTTCAGGCATTATCTGTCTCATACACTACTGTCAGGATACAGTGACAGTTTTATAAAAATAACTATTTACCATATTTGCTCAAAGTTACCGACTGCAACTTTAAAACCAAATTTTGATGAATTTACAAGTGTTATACACAAATGGACAGCTGAGAAGCTGGAGTGCTTTGAGAAATGTCTTTTTCCACATGGGAATCTATTGTAACTAACACGGGGGAGTTATTGACACTCAAAACATCGAGTTTGAGTGGAGAATCACTTTTAATTGAAGTGAGTCAATTACATAGCAGTCAAATTCTGATTCATGGCTCAGCTGAAGTAACATTAAATACCATTTTACACCTGCCCCGTTACACCTAATGCATTTTTCTCACATCTTTTTCTCATTTGGAAAGCACAGGCCCGTAAACTGCGGTATGTGCTGTTTTTGACATGCACCACACTTCTAATTGGCGTGAGCAGCTGCTGGAGCTCCTGGTGAGAAATCATAAGCAAATCTTTCACAGGTTGACATATTTTCAGATGGTCTGAGTCAGATGATTGACAAGCGGAAACTGCCGTCTGCTGAAGCAAATCCATTCTTCTGCCAAACACCAGAACGAGTGAGGAGTACATGGGGCAGATATACGTATGACTATTCGTGGTTAATTGGGTCCTTTCGCTGCTGGGGGCTGTAGCAGGGAGTCACTATATAGCTGAAGCTAACCATTTTTTAGCAAATGGTATGGAGATCATATTTTGATGTTTTAGAGCATGGCAATAGTTATGTTAATTGTTGCAGAATAGTTCCATTCCTGTATTTCCCTTTTTGTAATTTAGTCACCCGATTCGTCTGTTATCAGGCCATTAAATAGTGCTATAAGCACCATCGATGTGGGTCATTAGGGGCCTACTACGTTGTAAAAGCGAAAGTAAAACTTAAACATGTTGTAAAACTGAATGAATCGTTATGTTTTGAACACAAACAAAAAGGTTTCTTTAGGTTTAGGCAACAAAACCACTTTGTTAGGTTTAGGGAAACACATTGTTTTTTGTCTGAAGAGAACTGTTTCAAAACTGAAAGTGAAACTTAACGCTTGTGAACACAAAGATAAAACGATGTTGGTTTCACATTCGATCCGAATTCCAGCCTCCTGGATGAAAGCCCTGTGTTTCGTGTCCCATCCATCGCCCCCAGACCTTCAAGCTGTCTATACTACGGCGCCTGACTTTGCTTGTGCTCCTGTCATAATTAGCACGGTTGCTAGAGCTCACCGTCATGTTCTTTTATACCTTCTGTCGGTGATCTACCATGTGAATAGATGATAAAACCTAATATTGGGTGTAGCAGGGTCCTACTGACCCACATCTATGGGGGCTTATAACCACCGACAATGTCTATTTAATGGCCTGATAACAGTCTAGTCGGCTGATTTAGTGGATCAAATATGTGCTTTCTGAAGTTCTTATACAGTATTGTTTTAAAAGCTGACATTTAGACTTTATTTTAGACCATTGCCATTAAAAAAAAAAAAAACAGTTTGGCATTTGAACTCAAATCGAAGGTTCGTGGCTCTTTTTTGGCTTCTTCTAGCAGGCATCTCATTAACTGGAAATTGTGGATTCTCTCTTTCTGACTCTCCTGTTGAATGTGTCAGATGCTGCCACATTGTCAAACCAGAGAAAACAACTCTCCCCGAGCTGTTTCACAACCCCTTTAATGCTGGTGCCCATATATGAAAAGCTAACAAGACCAGATATAACAAACTTACTAACAAGATCGGATTCGGCTCTATTTCTGCATTCTGCACGGGGAATGGGATGACAGCTGGCATTTTGATGAGCGCTGTATACATTCTGACAACTGGAGCTGTCGATGTAGATAGAATCACACTGGAAAGAAGTCGATAAATATGAACCTCCTGAGACGTGAGAAGTGCATATTTCTATTGGATCATAGTCCTCAGAGGGCTGTTTATTCTATCCTGTCGATGAGTAAATAGTATCAACACTGAGCAGGTTGTCACTGTTCCCATGTGCGACAGCAGAGACCGACACTTCCCCAAAGATGCACTGACGTGTTCATCAGCTTGTCCCCGTGGTACTGTTGTTTCTTTAAGTGGCTGTGACATACCGCGTACGAGCCTTTAAAATCAAGCAACTTTCATTTAACGTCCTTCACAGCGAAGGTTTGCGATGACGAACACCTGCAGCGTGATCTCCTTTCATATGTTCAGTTTTACTTTAATTATTGAGAAATGAAAGTGATTTCTTTTTGCCTTTTTTGGTGTCATTTTGCTCTGGATATTTTGCAGATGGGGGCTCTAGTTTTCCCTCTAGTTAATGTGATGTTTGTGTGGCAGTGGCATTTCGTAAATTCACAATAATTAACATCCTGTGATTGTTCTTCCCATTTATGAGGTGATTGAGTGTCATTAACGTATGTGGAATAGATGCAGTTAAAAGCAGCTGCTTCTGAACGTTTGATGCATCCAGCATGAGTTCAAATTTGATGTGCAAATGTATTCGCAAATTATGATTATGTCATTAATGCGTTCTATTTCATTTGCAGTGTCATTCTGTGGTAGCCATCTCATCAAGGGAAACAATATTCTCGGCTTGTGTCTCACTCAACATTTGGTGCAGGTACATACTTTATGGTCCTGCAGCTCCTGGTGACAGCAGTGACTCAGCAGCAGTCGCAGTAGTTGTTGCTCCACAGTGCGTATTACTTGGATTTAAAGCTCAGCCCTTGTTCTTCCTCTGTAGACATCATTTGCATGGATTTTTTTCTCCTTAAGCGGGCATTCACGTTAAAAACAGCCCTGTGTTAAAGCTGAAGTAGGCGAGATTGGAGCAAATATGATTAAAAAAAGTTCTTTTTATCGCTACATCGTGACAGTAGTACATGAAACAGGTAACCTGAAAAAAAATCATGTGTCTCTGTGTTCTCCTCCTAACGGCATCTGCAAGATTTCACAGACTGGAGGAAAACAAGCAGTAAGAGTTGATCTGAAGTCTGCTGTCCAGCTGCTGTCTATGAGAGCCGGCTGTCAATCACTCGTTAACTCTGACCAAACGGCCAAACTAGGCAGCGCTGATCAAATATGAATCAATATTCTGTTACTGTAATGCCTATTTCTCGCCTCAAATGTTTTCAGAATCATCTTGTAGCGCACGGTTTAGCTGTAAAATGAGAAAGTTTGTGACACAGCCGCCATTGTGAATTCTGTTGAAGGAACGCCAAGTTCCAGTCACATGACCGGAGCACAGCCAATAGGAACGCTCTCTCAATGAAATGACCTATGATTGGTCAAAGTCTCCCGTCACGGGCTAGATTTTTTTCAGTCCCGATACTGATACCTGGGCTTTCGGTATCGGCCGATACTGAGTACTGATCCGATACCAGTGTTTAATTAATAAGCTGTATGCCTCACTGTGTGAAAGTGAGGCATACAACATTCATTACACAATCTGACAGCCTCAAATTAATATCATACACTCTGATACAGATTGCGACCAAAATTTGATTGGATCCATGTCACACAGTGAGATGTAATAAACTTCCACGATCATCGTTGTCACGCAGTCTAAAAACATGCAACATGTGATTCTGTAGGTTGTCCATAAGCATGAGAGTTTATGTGTCTGTACAGTATGTGTGAGTGTGTGTTCAGCCTGCTCAGATCTAGTGGGGAGAGAGGTCTGGCAAGGTGAGACACTCGGCACAGTGGCCCCTCGTCATGGTATCGTACTTTCGGATCTGAGCCTAATTTGTAATTGATGTGTGCTCATTTCACAGATGAAAAATTGTATTAATTAATCCTGGTGACTCACTTGTCATATAAAAACAGAGATTAGACTGTTGACTGTTGCCTAGGATGAAAATAAACATCACACCCATGCCGCCAACCTGCACGCTGAATACCTAAATCTGTGTGTTGCGGGTTTGTCGTGTAACTCCAGGGAGCATGTGCATTTTGATCATCCAGCATTACAAAAGCTCACATCCTCCCTCACTTTGTGTACGGTACAAACTCATCTCAACTCCTTCTTTCACCTTGTCCCACTCCCTTTATGTCTTCCCTTTTAGTCAGCCCATTTTGTGATCTAAAGCGAGCAAGGGGTGAGGGATCAATGAAAGCTACAATCGAAAGGCCCTCACAGCCAAAAAGGAAAGTGTTGTCACAATAAAATTTTCTCACTTTGAGCAGGTGATGGCATCGATCCCTAAAAAAAAGAGGTGCTGCTAATAAAGTGCTTTAAAAGGACTGACGGTGGAGTCAGATAAAAATACATCTGTGACCCAGCATTCTTTGATCTTATTTATTCCGAGAAGCACTCCTCATTTTCCTTATCAATTAGAGCTGATGCTTTTCATCCGTCCCTAATTGGAATGATAAAATACTTTATGCTTGTCTTTATTTGACGACTAGGGCACGACTGTAAACCAACAATGAAACGATGAAAGCAGAAGATCCGCAAGAAGAAAACTTTTTAGATTCAGACATGAAATTCCTTTTGATGTCAGTTTTTTTCTTTTGCTATAGAGCACCTAGAGTGTCTGACCCATGCAACCTCCCACTCACTGCAGTGAATAGTAAGATACACAAAAGCACACAAGCATTTTGTACAGTACCCTTGCTGGCAAGAAGTAAAAAGTAGACATATTATTACCTCCATGGGTTTATATAAATTGGAATTGAATATAAATTTGTTTTGCCGCCATTTTAGGGATTTCATTCCCGATTTTAGGGAAGGTGACATCAAGGAGCAAACATTTTACTTGAAACCATAGATTATACTGCCGTTTTGAAGACTCGAGTTCTGTATGCTGGCCGTCACCATCTCGGTCTTTTGCAACCAGAAGTGACACGAGAGGGTGGAGCTAAGAAACAACCGAATGCTGAATAAGACATTTTTAGGGCGACCAAAAATGTTATAATTAACTTTCATGAAGTGAAAACACACTGTGAAAGGGTTAAAGTTGTAAGACGAAAACACAGACAACTCCCAGACCGGACAATGCCTCGTTAGCGACCTGTCAATCACAAGGTAGCCACGCCCTGAAGCATACCTTGCTTTATGGTCTATTTGAGTCTAAATGGGACCATAATTTACTAAATGAACATCATGCTGTATTGAAGAAGACTTGAAACTAATGATTGAGACCATAAACTCATGTTTACAATGTTTACTGAGGTAATAAATCAAGTGAGAAGTAGGTTCATTTTCTCATAGACTTCTTTACAATCAGACTTATTTTTGCAACCAGAGGAGTCGCCCCCTGCTGGCTATTAGAAAGCCGGTGTTGCACCCGGAGTTGCCCACTGCTTGATACACCCCAAACTATTCCCTCTCGTCTTTTCCCTGCATCTGTCCGGTCTGATCTGTATGCTCTGGGTGCAACTTAGAGAAAGAGGGGAAAAACAATGCAGTGATACATGCAAAATGTAACTCTTCATGTTGTCAATGGATTATTTTTACTTGTGTTTTCATTTGCTCGGCTCACCTATCGAGCAATTTTTACGCACGGCATGCACAGCAGGCACAGGAGACACAGTTGGTACCTTCATTAATTATTAAAATCTTGCGGCACACTGAGAACGAACAGTAATTGAATTTGTGTTCCTTTTCTACTCAGTTATGTTTCCGTTTCACACATATTTCAGGTTTGTACAGCGAGATTATTTGTGAAGCTGAAGCTCTTAAAAACTTTAAAACAAAATTTCAAACCCCAATTCCTCTGGATAATCAAAATCTGTCGTGTCAGCATTTTCGGATGCTCACCTGGCGCTATGCTAGATGATGCACCTATATGGGTATTTTTTAGTCTTACATAATCAGTTCAACAAAACAGGCACCTTACTGTATTTGCACTGTTGGAAAAAAAAAGATTTTTCCTTGGCCTCCTCTGAGAAGTCAGGCTCAGCAACACACACAAAGTTCTGCTTCCCATAGCTTTCCAACTAACTAACTAACTTCTCTCCTAACTTGAATAGAAGTCAGTGGAGGGCGGGAGCGTCTTTTGTATGTGCTTTGACATTATGGCTTTTGAGTTGAAGCCTATAACTGTGGCCTTCATTCCTTGTGTGCATCAAATAAACTGTTTCACCACAAGCTGCGTGACACATTCATCCTCATTCAAAGGTGAGGAGTCTCTCTTCATCTTTACAATTGCATGATCTGGTCAGGATATAAACAAAAGAAAACATTTGCTCACTTCAGTAGCAAACTAATAAGCCCACCTGGTGTTTATAAATTTTATTCATGAGTTAAAATGCAAATGATATTCCTTTGTGCACTACGGTGAGACGCCGCTGCCTGAAGTTAAATATGGAAAAGCAACTGAGGTAGTCACTATAGATACACATTGTTCAATGATAATTGTTGTTCCCTGTCAAATCACACTGAACCCTTCATTGTCATAATGTAAATTGTGCGTCAACAGTAGAAGATTGCTTGGTCCTCACCGTTTACAGGCTGATCACGATATACAAACGCTCCCCTGGTTTTGTTTTCCTTTTCCTCTTCTTAAATAAAATACTTGTGCACTCACACTGAAACACTTTATTGGTTTTGATGTTTGTTAATTAATTCAAGAAACAGCTTAGCTAAGCAAATCAATTACTGCTGCCTCTCACTCACCTAACAGTAAATGGTATGCCATGTTGAGCATTTTCAATTAGCTCTTAAAGCTGCTTTAAACAGCAGTTTGTAGGATCTGCAGGATTTTAGCATCTCTTAAACATTAGAGGGAATCATTTGACATTTCATTAACAAATTGCAACTTTAAGCTATTTCTTATTTCCTATTTTTTTTACGTTGGTCTCAAATACGCATACGTCATGTGCTGTACAGTTCACTTAGAGTACTGTACATACAGTAACAAGTGGTGGAATGTAGTTAAGTTCATTAAGTGTTTCCATTTTCTACTGTTTTCAGAGGGAAATATTGTACTTTTTACTTTTCATTTATTTGACAGCTTTAGTCATCCATTACTCGTCCGGCTAATTCAACGCATCGGCTACTCTGTCTCTCCTTCCACTTCCCATTGGGAATTGCGTATCTACTTGCAACACATGTCATGTCTTCACGATTGACAGAGTCAGATAAATTTATTATTAAGTTATATAATAATGCATAACTAATCTGACTTTGACCCAAACTCGAAGCTTTATGCCAGGTTTCTGAGCTCTACAAAGAACTTCTTCAGAGCAGGACTTAAGAGTTGAGTGAGGAACTTCCTGCTCTCTCTCTCAGCTAGTAGTACAGTAGCAGTCCTCTTTTGAGAGTGAATGACACCGCTGTTTTACGAAACTCCAATCCATAAAATGAAATGAGAGCCATATTTGGCCACAACATTGAATCTGTTTTTTCTAATCATGTGGAAATGTTTTATTTTGGATGGTATCAGAGCTTTGATGGCCAACAAATGAAATCATAGCTGTTGTGTCACAAATAATCTGTGTTGTGGAGTTAATTCAATTGTAAAACTTTAAGTTAGATCAAGAATGCACCACTCTGAAAACAAGACTAAAGAGGCTGCATGTGTCCACAACAATGCAAGCAACATTGCTGCTGCTAACTCTCCCGGACTCAGTTGCCTGTTTTGTGCAGGCACTGCAGCTGGCGGGAAATGATGGATTTAACCTATTAGTGCATTGCTTTATTGTTGCAGCTGGGCAGCTTGTAAGGCACTTCAATCACAGCAGTCCTGCATGCAATGCGCTAATCTTGTCGGTTAATGTCACAGAGCCGTAAAGTGGTATTGGGCGATACACACTGACGATACTGGTAACGGTATCAGTGCATCCCTAGGTATAAACCTAAATTAAGTAAAGTATTACTGTTTTTAGTACAATTTTGTGTTTGGGTTTGTATTTAGAAGCAAAAAGGTAGGATGAACCCATCAATTGTGCCACAAATTAGAGTTTCCCCTTTTGAACGAGTGAATTCTTGCTTGAGAGCTATATGGATTTGTTTTCAGTTATTGTATTCACAGCATGGTGGAGCGGACCCTGAGGTCACATCATATACAGCTGGACGGTGTATTCACTCAATCCTCCTGGGATGAGAAAAGACCATATAGGTGGAAAGAAGATAGAGAGGGGGTTACAAAGTGCTGACAGACAGGCCATAGAGGATGAGACAGAAGACCATTGAACAAGATGAATCACCTTTCACCCGGGAGTGTTGAAACAATCACATGTCGGGCAGCCACACTACTCGCTGTTCTGAGAGTTAGCAGGTAATGAGGGATACCAGAGGTGAGATGTGCACATGCCCTGACAAGAGTGACATCCACTGTTTTTTAGGAGCCACAAGCAATATATACAGGGACAGAAGTGATGAGAGGAGATTGATCTCAAGCTAAGGTGAAACTTAATGATGCGTGGCACTCAGTATTGGATCAAGATTCAATTGGAAGAGAAAAAGAAATGAAGGAAGACGTAAAGGAGTTTGTGAGGCAGAATTAGTCTCTGAACATCTAAATTTATATGTGTGTGGGTGAGTATTTGGGTGTTTGGTGGCTCTAATCATCTTTGTGTTTATCACCCCATTAGGTTAATGTCTTGTTATATATCTTTTCTTTATAGTACACCGACATGCAGTTGCTACTGTTTAATATTCCTGTCTTGTCATACTGTATGTGGTTTGTCATTTAGATTTATGAGTGAAAACATCAAGCACCTTTTTTAATGTGTGTTTGCCGCATTAACATTTAGCACAAAAACATAAATCCTCATTATAAATCTCAAGAATTCCCTGTACTTCTCAGTTGTCCCAGTTCGATCGCATCCCATATATAGTTGGAGCCTCCTGGGAAGCAGAGTTCTGATTGTTGTCATTCCTCGCCTAGTTTCACCCCAAACATATTGCGGTGCTTCCCAAGGCTGATATCTCCTGTCAGACTGACTTATGTAATATCCCCCTTGTGTACAGAGACCCCTGAGAGGTGTTTACTAAAAAGCAGGAAACAATGTTTTCTTCACACATTTTTTATGACGTGACATTGATCTTCTGCCAGGAGCCTCCCCTCTGCAGGGAAGGATTTATTCTCCTTGGGGTCCTGAAACATTCGCTATGGAAGAGTACACCTGAGACGTCCTCGCTCGTGGATTCATCCCTCGCTCCACTTTAGCAGCGGGAGCAAGTTTTCCTTTTGTTGGAAAGAAAGACTGAGGGCTCTGCCCCTTGTATCGACTCTCAGCTTTTACACAACATCACAGTCAAGAACTGTAATCCCCTTACCATGCTCACCTATTGAACATCTTAAAGAAATACCTCACCGTGTTACCTTGAAATCTTGAAGAAAAATTTAGTTTTCCTTGCATGCCTCCGCGGTGAACAGAGAATCAAAAAAACAGAAAAGGAGCATTTACAGCGTTTACAAACTCCCACAGCTCGTGCAGTACAATCCAAGTCTCATTTTCCAGTCGTATGCTCAGTACAAACACATGCGTCTTTGCTAAAACCTTACTATTTAAAACACTTCTGCGTAAACAGTCTCACGCTTGCGTAGGTGCGCTATTGGATGAATCCGAATGAGTCCGAAGTGTTTTAAATAGTAAGGTTTTAGTGAAGACCCATGTGTTTGGGAAGTACTGAGCATACTACTGGACAAGTTGTGTGAGAGTTTGTAAACAGGCAATAATAGGCAATAATAGCGCATTAACGCAATTTTTTTTTTAACGGCACTAATTTCTTTCACTATTTCTACGCAACTTACGATTTTTAAGGTTGTAGCGGGCTCAGTTTTAAAGCTAGAGTGAAGATTAGCATCGTATGAAACTAGAAAACCTAAAGAAACCATGTCATACTAGCTTGTCGAGAAGGAGGCTAAATAACGCTCCAAAGTTACGCTAAATATTTTCATGGCCATTTTCAAAGGGGTTCCTTGACCTCTGACCTCAAGATATGTGAAAGAAAATGGGTTCTATGGGTACCCACGAGTCTCCCCTTTACAGACATGCCCACTTTATGATAATCACATGTAGTTTGGGGCAAGTCATAGTCAAGTCAGCACACTGACACACTGACAGCTGTTGTTGCCTGTTGGGCTGCAGTTTGCCATGTTATGATTTGAGCATATTTTTTATGTTAAATGCAGTACCTGTGAGGGTTTCTGGACAATATTTGTCATTGTTTTGTGTTGTTAATTGATTTCCAATAATAAATATATACATACATGTGCATAAAGCAGCATATTTGCCCCCTCCCATGTTGATGAGATTATTAAATACTTAACAAATCGGATTTTGAACAAATAAAAAAGGTGCAATTAATTACAGCCCTATTTGATATACTTTTGCTGTAAAACCATTTACTTCAATTCAATTTTGCTTTAATTTAACTTTAAAACATTTCTCTATTTTTTGATTCTCCTTTCACCCTGGAAAAAAACGAGGTAACAGAGTGAGTAATTGATATAGAAATGGTCATTCATGGCATTTCTTAAAGCTGCTTCACAATAAAAGCCTCCCGCTAGTTCACTGTGTGTGAAGCAGCAAGACAAATGTTCAATTTGCAGTAACTTAACACAACTCCATCAGTAATGTAGGAGTGCAATTAAACTACAAACCACAACAATTCAATTAAAGGTTTTAAAGGTACTGAGAGCTGAACTCAGCGCAAACCACAACAGTATGGGTTTGCATGATGATCTCCTGTTGTGAGGACGCAGCGTGTTTTCACATCTTGTGCGATTTAGGCGAGGAGAAATGTTGCCGTGAAAAAACATGTGCAGTATGTGGTGATGCTATTTGGCCTCGTCCACATTCTTGTTGCCTTTCAGGGTTTGAATGAAGAACGCCCTCCAAGAGATTCTTAAAATATTTGTTTTTGTTAATTCAAATTACATTTTTTTGTGCTCCCAGTAGCAGCATATACTCAAAAAGTCTGGACCGTTGAGCAGAAACAATTTGGGTTTTGGAAACATCTACCTCAGATTAATTTCCACTGCACCAACACTCTGACTAGCAAGAGGAATGCTATTATAAATTCACACAGTTCAAAGGCTGAACAAGCATATTGAAGAATTAAAGTGCAGCTTTATTTTTGTCCCAGTAGCTACTGAGCATCTCTGACCCTACTCAGTTATAGTGGAGGACACCTCTGAGGCGGTACATTTATTCCTTTGTGACCGCAAGCTCCACGTGTGCTCAATTAAAGTCCTCCACACAGTATCCTTCTGACTTACTGTATCCAACCCCAGGAAACCTTGGCCTTCCTCCCCCCCTCCACGGTTAATTCCACTATCATGGTTGTTGCTGACAGGATCTGCTCTTTTTATCCCACAGCCCACATGACCAGCAACAAGTCAAACAACCAGCGTGATTAATCATCGTGTTTTCTGCCTCCATGGACCTCCATGTGATATTGTTTCTAATCGGGGCCACCAATGTGCGTCACGGCTCTGCTCTCCAGTGGGCAACACGACAGAAACCTCTGGTTTCCATCCACAATCTATAGTCCAAGCTGAGAGAGCAAGGGTAGGTCAGGTACATCATGTTAAAGAAGGTATCGTCATGGGATCTTCCTCTCAGTGTTACCATTTTGTGTAAAATTAGTTTGATAATAATAAAGTTGAACTTTTATTTCAATTCTATAAAAGAAATTGACCTAAATGAGCTCAAATTTGACTTTCATTCTCCATGACTGAGCCAAGATGAATGTTGAAAAGAAAAGAATAAACCTTTTGGCTAACAAAAAAAACGATAAAACAAGAAACAAGTCTAGGAGTCAATCACATCTACTGAACAAACCTGAAGAAGGCAACGCCAAAACGCTTATGCGTATGTCTATTGTGATGTGAGCCAATTAAACAAATGAAATGTTGGAAATCTGGGATGAGCTACCCTATCACAATTTTTATGCTCATTGGATATTGGGTCTAGCACTCCACCGTGAATCGTTGCTTAAGCACAACTTCAGTGAGAAGGAAGTTTTTATCCCCGGCCCACTCCCCGCTTTCGGCTGTGGCGGTGGTCGTTTTAGCAGACTTTTGCAGCTTCATTCCTGGCTTTAGTCACATTGCTGCTGTTTACAATTTGGTTTTATCAACAATTTTAATCTGTTCTGGGAAAACTCTTCTATGTTCAAGCATGTTGGACTCTATCCAAATCGAGCAGGCTTACTAAGGTTCGCTGTAAACGTGTTTTATTCCAGCCTCTCCAACTCCAGCCTGTGCTATGGGCCTCCGCACACATGTGCCGACACTAATTGACATCCACAGGGGCAGAGTGCTTTCAGTTTTGGCACCTCAGCAACCTAAGGAGCTTTTAAAAGCACCCATTTTTAATTACCTATTTTATGTAGGCTAATAGCAGGTCTCATGCTCCCTGTGCTTTTAATAGCCATGTTTCTAATACTCATATCGGACGATGCAAATCCTATTTCGGCCACTCTCGTAACTTCGGTCTGCTCAATATAAGGTCTCCTCTCCAATAAATATTTTATTTGCTAGGATTTTATCACCTCTCTGTTTAATGTTGGTGACTCTATCCTCCTGACAGAATCCTCACCCCACAGGTTATCTGGTAGAGGGAGATACTTCCAGTGGTTAACACATCAATTGCTCACTCATCTCCATGGGTGACTTGTTATCCTTTGAGTCACCGTGTTTCACTATCAGAGGGAATCTTCATACTGCATTTTAATTTGCAGACCCCCTAAGTCTGGCTTTCTTGAACAGGTCTCTGAACTCTCTATGGTAATACCCAGCTGTGATAGAGTTCTGATTGTGGGAGATTTTCATATACATCTTGTCCTTTCACATGATGTTAGTGAATCAGACATTTGTGGTACAAAATAATCTAAGCCAAACCCTGTATGCTCTCGGATTGTTAAAACCTCCTCTCCGGCCAACTTCACAGACGCTCCCCTGTCATCCTCAGTTGACATTGGCTCAAGTCAAATAATTGTAATAATACCTGCGCCCAGATCCTGGACAAAATTGCACCATATAAGCTCCATAAAGTTTTCCTGCCTCGGCTAACTGACAGGATACGTCCCCTAAAGAGGGACCGCCACAACTTTAGGGTTTTGTTCAATGTAATTAACTGTTTCACATGGCTCCTCCAAGTCAGTATGGACCTCCCCTGAGAAATGGGGAGACATTTTAACCTTCTTTGTCAACAAAGTTACTAGCAAAAGAAAATACATCCCCCCTCCTGCACAAGACACAATTTCTTTTAAAACCACTGCCATCTTTGAGTCCTTTGACACAATATCTATTGACTTAATCACTGAGGTGATTAATGAAATGAAGCCCTCTTTGTGGTGCGCTCTACATCTTGCCTGTAAGGTTTCTAAAGAAAGCATATGGATCGGTCAGCTCTTATATTCTCTCCATAATTAGCGTGTCATTATTGACTGGTTCTGTCCCTGCTTATTTTAAGAATGCAATTGCTCAACCTCTTTACAAACCTTCTTTAGACCCATAATCCCTGGATAATGTCAGACCAATTACCCAACTGCCCTTTCTCTCTAAGGTTCTGGAAAAAGTTTTCTCTGAACAATTGATTGCTTTTTTAAAAGAATCAGACTCTTTCAGTTTTAGTTTTGTTTGATATAAGTGCCGCATTTGATACCGTTGACCATTCTATTTTATAGGAATGTCTCAAGCATTTGGTTGGCATCTCTGGTTCAAAAGTGGTTTTATTCCTATATACAAGATAGATCTTTTAGTGTAGCCATTGGCAGCTCACAGTCATCCTCTGTGAAGATGACCTGCTTGTTCTCACTCTACATATTTCCCCTGGAGCATATAATCCGAAGGCATAATGTGAGATTCCATTTCTACGCAGATGACACTCAATTATACCTCTCTTTTAACCACAATGATATTTATCAAATGAATACACTTAATAACTGCATCCTTGATCTCAAATGCTGGATGGATCAGTTTCGTTCCTCGAAACGTAATTGACGATTCAGTTTCGTTGTATGGGAACCAGTGGGCAACTCTGGGGTCTGAAAAGTGAAGCCAATACAGAAGTGCCTTAAACTTGCATTCTTTCTAACAGCCAGCAGGGGGCGACTCCTCTGGTTTCAAAAAGAAGTCTGATTGTTTAGAAGTCTATGAGAAAATGAGCCTACTTCTCAGTTGATTCATTACCTCAGTAAACATTGTAAACATGAGTATATGGTCTCAATCGCTAGTTTCAAGTCTTCTTCAATACAGCATGATGTTCATTTAGTAAATTATGGTCCCATTTGGAGTAAAATAGACAATAAATCAGGGTATTCTTTATGGCGTGGCTACCTTGAGATTGCCAGGTTGCTTCCACGGCGTTGTCCGGTCTGGGAGTTGTCCCATTTTTCATCTTACAACTTTAACCTTTTCACAGTGTGTTTTCACTTCATGAAAGTTAATTATAACATTTTTGGTAGCCTAAAAATGTCTTATTCAGCATTCGGTTGTACTTAGCTCCACCTTCTCGTGTCACTTCTGGTTACAAATAACTAAGATGGCAACAGCCAAAAAACCAAGATGGCAATGGCTAAAAAATGTCGAACTGTAGGCTACTAAACAGCAGTCCACAAACCAATGAGTGACGTCTCAGTGACTGCGTCTACTTCTTATATAAAGATAATGATGGGAACGTAATTTTTAGGAGACCAGGCTGGTGCTCTGGTGATGGCGTTTCCATGATAGCTTTCTACATCAATCATATCAACTCCGGTATCCAATAAAAGGATGCATTTGTCCAATGAAAGACTTCCACTTAGGAATCCTCTTTACTCCTCAGTCCTCAGGGTTTAGGATTAGGAGAACTGAAATGTTCTTTTGATGGTGGACTTCAATCAAAAATCAGGACACATGGAAGCCTACTCATCCCTACCCAAATTTCACAAAACATGGATAATAAGCTTGCATTTACTATAACCACAAGCTGATGCTGTATAAAATCAGAGTTTCTCTAAAGCATACACTTGATTTATCCACCAGTCTTTATACATAGCTCCAGATTCAGCTGCAGCTCTGCTATAACTATATCTATTTGTCTGAGGATGATTTATGACTCTGTTGTAATGACATTATTTATCTGCTGAAATGAGAGCAGCAACACCCTAATATTTTGCTATCGAACTGGGCCTGTCAACAGAGTTTATTAAATGTTATATACCCGACTCTTATCATTGTCAGTGTGTAACAGTTAACACCATGTTCTGCTTATCACACTTTGTCACATCAAAATAAAAAAAAGTGTCTGTTTCCCTCTGGTTGTATTTCGATCGCTGCCGGCGGTCGGTGCATTAAAGGTAACATCGTACCTGTGACATAAATACACTGATAACTGTTGACTTACATTGTCAGTGTGTTTTTTTACTCTACACCTCCTCTTAAATAGTATGACTCATCACCTACTAAAAGGTATGACTCATCGCATAGCTCATTATTACACCTGCTCTTCTTCTTTAGTTGTACTGTGCATTGGTTAAAGTGTTGAAAAGTTCCCTTTATTTGCTAGTTTTTCCAATTTACAGAGAAAAAAACTGACTTAATTTACTTTATTTTGCACCTGTGGAAACTTAAAGACCCTTCATGTAGTCCTCAGCAGCATAGCAAGTTAAATACTGGTGCAGCACACACTGCTTAAGCCATTTCTGATCCTGCGGTTATGTCTAAATATAAGGGCTGTCAATCGATTGAAATATTTAATCATGATTAATCGCATGATTGTCCATAGTTAATCATGATTAATCACGCATTTTTTATCTGTTCAAAATGTACCTTAAAGGGAGATTTGTCAAGTATTTAATACTCTTATCAACATGGGAGAGGGCAAATATGCTTTATGTTTTATGCAAATTTATGTATATATTTATAATTGGAAATCACCACAAAACAATGACAGATGTTGTCCAGAAACCCTCACAGGTACTGCATTTAGCATAACAAATATGCTCAAATCATAACATGGCAAACTGCAGCCCAACAGGCAACAACAGCTGTCAATGTGTCAGTGTGCTGACTTGACTATGACTTGCCCCAAACTGTATGTGATGATCATAAAGTGGGCATGTCTGTAAAGGGGAGACTCGTGGGTACCCATAGAACCCATTTTCATTCACATATCTTGAGGTCAGAGGTCAATGGACCTCTTTGAAAATGGCTATGGCAGTTTTTCCTCGCCAAAATTTAGCGTAAGTTTGGAGCATTATTTAGCCTCCTTCTTGACAAGCTAGTATGACATGGCCAATGGGTTTCTTAGGTTTTTTAGTTTCATATGATGCCAGTATCTTCACTCTAGCTCTAAAACTGACCTCGCTGCAACCTAAAAGCCGGAAGTTGCATTAATGCATTAAAGGATTTAGTGGCGTTAAAACCAATTTGCATTGACAGCCCTACTACATATTACATTGAAATGCTGTTTTTTGTTTGCTGATATTTATGATGATTTTAAATAATGTGAAGCTTTTAATTTAAAATCCCACAAACTCATGCATCGTGCTACAGTTCGACTGTATGTATTTTCTGCATGAATGTCCAAGTGTTTGTCGCTCTGCTCATGCCGCTGTATATGTGGCATGGGTGTTTCATGTGCATGTGTGGGAGGGCAGTATTCTGCTAGTGTGACATTATTATCCTATTATATAATTAGTCTTTATTTATAGCGTGTTGTCGGATAATATCACAAGCATACATCTGTGAGCAGTGGAGCAAACCACATGAGTCACTACAAGGGCAAAGGTAGTGCTACTACGTACAAAATCCTCTTAGATTGAGTCAAACAAATATCAACCATTCATTGCTGTTAGGAAAATGTGCCAGAAAATGAAAATCGAATCATTTATATTTCTGTATTTATAATCATAGGGTATTAAAAATATGTTTTTTAATTCTAACCTTCTCTCAGCCATGTAATAGGATTGCTGGTACACTGATAAACTATACAGATGAGCTAGTTAAAGCCCCTGTCAGAACCAATTGCGTCTGAAAAAAGCAGTGTCCCCGGGTGCTGCCTTCTCACCGCTGTCCTGTCATCTGCGGCTCTCTGCCTGAGGCACAACAGATCAAGGCTCTGGCACTGGTCGAGTGTGGCCAACCCCCCGGAAATGTGATGTCTCAAGAGGTCAAGCTGAAACAGAAGGCAGCGCACAAGCTCTTGTCACAAACCCAAACCTAAAAGAATAATTTCTGTCTGATCAACTTTGTGTTATTATGTCATTCGGGGTTGCTGATGTTATTTAGATCTTCTTTAATTGGGCTGTTAAATCTGTCACCACCAATAACTATCTGTTAAATTGTCCTTTAATCCAGATCTAGTCCTCTTTATTTAGATTGCCAGCCCTACAAACGCAAAAGTCTGTCATTGAGTGACTGACTGAGTGATGAAGTTACAGAATTGGTCAGCTGAGTGTTGAATTTCCTCATCTGCTGTTGCTCTTTCAAAATGAAAAGGCGGGAACAGTCCTTTGTTTACATTTTCAGAGGGGCGTGTCAGTGGTTCCACTCACCTATGTGAGTGATCGCCTTTCTTCCCAGCGTTGGACACAAGGCACTAGGCACCTGATTGGATGAACGCTTTCCCTCGTGGGAAAGAGTATCAATATACGTTCTTTGCTCGTGGGCTGCCGCTCCGAGCTTTCAAATCGGAAGCAACATGGCGGTTGGTTTGGTTTGAGAAATAAGCCATGCAGTTGCTAAATCTGTCTTTATTTTGGATCGACAACGGTTAGTTTAAAAGTTTCTAGGGAGTTTCCTGAGGCGTAGAGTTGTACTGGCGGGTGATTGGTGAAGGCAGAGTGTGTGGCAGTCACCGCGGTGTCTCCAGTGTACCTTGCAGAGTCTGTTTACTGCAACGAGTTTATTCACAAAAACTACTTGAAAACTAAAATCGTACTTGGTGATATATGCACAGTATTAGAAAATAGTATTGAAAACTTCTGATGCTCTCTTCTGACATTTTTTTTAATTCAATTTGATGTTATCTTTGATTCCTACAGCCTGTGATGATAATTGCATCAGCTGCAGAGCGCTCCGAGCAACACATATCCGTATACATGACCACTATTTGTGTAACAATTTAGCCACATAGTCACAGCTGCCATATACACGGTTTTGACCGAGTTTTGTTGTGATATGGATGTCAGAACTTTGTATCAGCAAAGCACCATTTGTATGTTTGAGCCGTCATGAACTTGAATGTGTTGTTTCGGATCATGGGAATTGATGCATGCATTGCCCACCTGCTCTGTGTTGCACATGCAGCGTGAACAGATTCTAATCTGAAAATCTCCATCTGTTTTAATAGATGATACATTAGCCAGAATGACTTTGATGTGAATCTCTCCAGCTGGAAAAAAATACAATATACAAACATTTCTCAGTGTTTTTACACATGTGGGCTTTGGAGGAAATTAATCTACAAACAGGCCATAAAGTAGAAACACAATATCATTTGTTTAAGATTAATGGTTTGTAGAACAAGTGGTCTCCTACAGTATATAGACAAATCTCCAGTCGGCCAATAGAGTGCTTCTAAATGAATGATCCTAAAACCTGGAAATTACTTAACATTCTTGCTCTTCCTGTTCCCTCGTCTGGAAGTCAATGGGTTTTTAGTTAGATGCCTGAAATAAGGTCTGTGATTAACACAAGCTTAAGATATTTTAAAGTTTTGTTGTACAACATAAAATACCTCAATAAATATCCCACTCGTGAATTTTGAAGCCTTTATGTATCTTAAAAAAGGCGGCTGCTAACAAGTGGCTAAATGAGACTATACTAAACGCCATCACGCCGACTCGTCCACCTTTACAGCCTCGTTATGTATACTCGCGCTCATGCAACCATGGTGTAGTTCGTTTATAGCCTAACGTTAGGTTTTTACTTCTGGCGATTGCATTTACACTTTAAAAATCATAAAAAAATGGTGTTCATTTGTGGAGATTATTTTATGGAACAAAACGTGTAAGTACCATGAACGTTTGTTTGCCACAGAGCTTAATTTCTACAATAATCCAAAACCCAGTGGAAAGATCCCATTGGATTTTTGTCAAGGGAACCAGGGCGATGCTGACTTCCTGGTTGGCCTACAAAAATATGTCATCCCTGGAGCACTTTATTCCTACTAAAAAGTGGTGGTTATTATTGGTTTAATAGGGAATTGTTGTAACAAAGCAGGCTTTTCATTAAATTAGCCATTCACTTTCTGCTTGAATGTACATCAGTGTTCTGCTGTGGTATTTGGCTGCAGGCAAACCTGCGTACTTTCATGATTCAACACATGCTGTTTCCTCTGAGGCCCTCCAAAGACATATGCCGGCCAAATAACATACATGGTCTAATTAGTTTACTGTCCCTGGGCTCACCCCAGCCAGATACATTTGGCTTGACATGGAACATGCTGTGGCAACAAGTGCACTGAGTTTTAAGGCTCGAAATACCCCCAACACAACATTATGCATCAGAACGGTGTGGAAATATGACGAATATGCAACTGACATAGATTTCTAACGCTAGCAGAGGCCTGATTTCTCTGTGTTTATCCCAATCAGTTTATTTTTCACCTGACCTTTTTCTCTTCACTCTGCCGTCTCCCTCTCACACACACAGGCTTCACACATTATTAGGTGCACAAGTCCCTGGAAAACACTATTTTGTACTGAGCGGATTATCTCGGAACAGATCTAAACCGAACACACACACGCATACACAAAATGCCCATGTTGGCTAGCCGGCCCACCCTCCCTGCATCATGTGTGAAGCGGATTTGTCCTCCTGGCAGAAATGAGATCAGTTTTGTCGTGGTTGCATCCAGAAAAAATGATCTTCCTATAACGTTTCCTGTTGCTCGCTTGTCCTGCTCTCGTCATTAGAAACAAATCACATGTGATGAAAGTTGCATTTCCTTTGTTAGAGGGATTCATAATAGTCAAGAGAAGCATGATGTAGCTACTGACATGTCACAGAGAGTGCCCACGCACTTTGTGATCCCACTTGACGTGCAGATTTGTAGTCAGTAGAGCATGTATTACTGTATAATTGGTGCACACAATGTAGAAAATTGACCATTAGAGCAGTACTGTGTGTCAACGACTGCACTTAGTATTTAAACTTTGCCCCAGATTTATGCAGCTAATAAGTTAAGAGGAGACATTTCTATCACCTCTAACATTCTCGGTGATCAGAGTAATTGTCTATCCTACAATGCACAATTCTGGGGTTTGCTAAAAGAAAAAAAGTGGGAAAAGAAAAAGTTTTCATATTGCTTTGGTATTTTACTGTGGAAGAACTTTTCAGTAATTACCTAGAAAACGCTAGTGTGGACACAACATGTTTCCACATTTATCCTCCTCAGTGTGGATGTACCGTACTATCAGGAGGACCCGGCAGCATCTGCACTTCATGTTAGTGACCAGTAATTCAATTTATTGTATCTTCTATAATAGGTCTTTAACATGCACATGATTGAAGTGTGCAATCTGGTTAACTCTGTGCACGCGTGAACACACATACAGTCACTTGTAATCAGCTGGTCACATTTGCTAAACAGCGAGGCATCTTATTCAAATAATGAGATGGTTTATTATCGCTAGCAATTAAATCTAAGAGGATGCTGAGGGCTAATGTGAGCCATACCTCCCTTTATTCAGCTCTAAATGAAAGGGCTTCTGTGGCCTGTATAGCTCATTAACCGGCTTCTCGGAGGCAATTATGTGACAACAAATAACTTGCTGTGTGGATAAAATGCAACATCCTCAGATTTAGAAGTATACAGTGCTCAATTCTATAACCTCAGGTGATGGTTTTGTGCATTTTTAAGATGCCTGCAGCCACATGTAGAGTACATAGTGTTACAGAATAAATGTATAAAAGTCATTTGTTAACAACAATGAGGTTAATGTACTCAAACAGGCAGCAATTTAACTCAGTTCAGCAAGGAACAATGGGCCTGAAAATGCTTACATATTGTACACTATTACACAGCATGCTTTGCCCTACAATGAACACTGTCTACACCCATACACAAATATTCTGTCAGCCTGCAGCTTATTCAAAGCCAGATAACGACGTGGTCCAGATAAGACATAACTTATAATATTATCGAGTGTGTCTGCTGTGAATAATAATGTTTGCTTTCATTCACGTCTCTCTTCCATCACTTTTATCTTGTTGCTTGTGCAGTTTCTAAAACATTGCTGTTTGTGCGTGAATTCAAACTTTCAAATGTTATCAGTCACAAGCAAAAACTTCAGGACAAACACAGAGCCGTAATCGTGTTTTGTTGCACAAAATACTGCAAGCACGCTCACACACGTCACTAGCAGCCTGGACCTCTCTTACACCGTCATCTCTTTTTAGGGCCCGAGCCAGTCGTCGATCCGGACTTTTGTAATGGCCAAGTGGCGGTAATGCAACTTCCGTGTCAGTCACGTGATGCATTGGGCCCAAAAAGACTTTTTCCCATACACCGACATTGGGAAAGAGACGTCTGTAACTCAGCGGATAATTTTTTTGCCGGTGAATCAACTTCCCAGTACGAACACTCTAATAGTCCTTATTTAAATCAATACGTTTTTAAAGTTGTAAAATGCACTAATAGCTGAATACAGAGTTATTTCCCTTCCTCCGTTCATGTGAGTGAAACCCAGACCGAGGCTGGAGCGCAAGCCTCGACGACGGCGTGACATTGGGACCCCGTGACCAAGTCATGTGACCGAGCGGACGCTACTCCGCCAATCATCACAGACGCTACTCTGCCAAGATCCGGGTACTTTTCCAGACGGAAGTCGAGCCATTTAGGCTTCATGCGCCAATGAGCAACTCTCATAGGAATGAACGGGGCCCCGCCTCCATCGCTGTATCCAGTTCTTTTAATACATCCATGGCCCGAGCACTGACCGAAGGTTGGCGAAGGCCCTATTGTAATTGGTCTGTTTATTTGTATAATTTCTTACAGACTGAAAAAAATGTAATTTGAACATTAAACAGATGTCATGAACATTATGTTAAATTGAAAGATAATGAGTATTTTTGGGACAAAAAGTAATGACCTTCTGCTGCTTAAGCTGTTTTCATCAAAAACTGCCAGGAAAAAAATTGGAATCGATTGACAGCAGCAATTGAGCTCTCAGTTTCTGTTGTTAAAGTTAATTTTAATGGACATTGTTAGCTGATTGAGCATATAAACAATTTGTGAGGCAGGAAGCTCTCCTGATTGAATCATTAGAACAAATTATCTGTTGAACAATTTGTTCGGGAAAAGAATCTGATTGATTGAAAATGATGCTGTTGCTTTTAGACTCTAAACTGTGTTGAGATACAAAGGACATTTTGGAAAACTATATCTTTAAATGTTTGTTTCACCTGCACAGTTGTAGTTTGACCGTTATAGAACTTGTAGAGCGTGTATCAGTCATTTTGGATACCGGATCACTTTGGACTTTGAATATAGTACACTCCTTTCTCACGTCTCTGAAGCGAACGTTTATGTGTCTACTGTTGAATTCAGTTCCATTTGACATACCAAACACAATAACTTGTTTAATGTTAAAATTTAATTATCTAGTAGACTCTTTGGTTTGTGTTGAGAAAAAAAGAAAGTTACTGTCAAAAGTAAACTTCCAAATACAAATTTAGGGGGATGATGAAAATATATCCACCACAGCTTAATGAGACTAACTCTGCAGCAGCAGCATTTTTCCTCTAACCTTACTCCTAAATTGAGACTATGGGTTTTGAATTGCTCCCCAGTGCTCTCCACTGAGTTTGCAATAATCTGTCAGGATGAATTACTACCTTTTACATTTGGACTCAGTGGGCCAGGTTTTTCCGATTTCAGCCTCCTAGTTTGACGTCATCGCCCACCAAAACATCCAAATGTCAACATCTGCTCTCGGAGGTTTGGAAATGTTGGTTGCACATTGTACTCGGGGAGAGGCTGGAGGAATTTCTGACTTTCAACAACCATATTAAACATGTTTAAACTTTGATTGTTGTATGTCACGACACAGGCAAAAACATTGTTTTTCATGCGCAGGTCAATTTTGAGAGTTTGGGCTATTTTGCTTTGTCTTCTTTCAGACTAGTGGAAAGAAAACATCCAAAATACACATTAAAGTGTTTATTTTACTACTTTATCTATTTGCATTTCTCCTAAATTCACCAAAAGTTAGAATCAGATAATGCCTCATTGGTGAATTTTTTTGTCTTTTGCTTTAGAAAACTTGTAACACAAAAGAGATCACTGTCTTAATTTAAGTAATCAACTGGGGAAGTTTCATGGTGATATCTATTAGTTAGCATCTTTACCCTATTCACCTGTAGTGTCTCCACTTAAAACACAGTAATGTAGCTCATGGCTTTACAAACTGAATTGTTTAATTATCTTTTACAACTTATAATTTTTATGCTCTGAAATTATCAGCAGAGCTTTTTAATCTCAGATCTTGTGGCATCTTAAAGTCATTTTGTACGAGCAATTTTTGTGTATTAAGTTGTTGTTGTGTTTTCTGGACTGAACAACAGATGCATTCTAACAGTCAAAGACAGTTTGAAAAGTGTTTATTTTCATTTTACAAGTCAAACTCATATATACCCAAGACTTCAGGTCAGTCAAAGAAATTGCTGATTGTATCTTCGTAGTGACCGTGAAACGGTAATATGAGCTTTATCTGAGTTTTTCCTGAAAAACAGGATTATGTGATTATCGGAACTGAACAGGAGGATGGTATATGGTGGTATAGGGTGAAAATATTTCTTCCTCCAAACCCCCTTTGGAGGAAGAAATATGGCAGAAAAAAAATTGAGAATCACTGCACTATAGGAGCAAACAATGAGCACTTTATGTGGTTTGTAAAGCACAGAATGATGCTCAGAGCGAAGCTGTTTGTTTCTGTTATTTGCTGTCAGTGATGTGTTATAACTAAAGGTCTTCTCCCTTCTCTCTCAGGTGGCATCCCCTTCGTCCTGACCGGAGAGCTGTTTGAACAGTCCTACCGACCTGCTGCCTTCATGATCGCTGGCACAGTTAACTGGCTGTCCAACTTTGCTGTGGGCCTCCTGTTCCCATTTATTCAAGTAAGTCACCTCATCTAAATGTGTGTATGTGTTTCACACTGCCTCGGGGTCGGGGTCAGGTTTTGGAGCTCAGTCAGTTCAGGGTTACTCTATCAGAGATTGTGAGTTTGTAAAGAATGATGCTGAGAACACCTCAGTCACAACAGCAACTCCATAACAACAGTTACAATTTCAATAGAGACAAGTGACACTTTTCTAAAACTAGAAGGGCACTCAGAGAGCGCAAACCTCCGCTGTGGCTGTTTCATAAGTGAAAAATACTGTGTGTAACTGCCCCATGATTTGGATTCACTCCAAAATGTATTGGGTTATTTTGCTGGCCCATGCTACACCTTTCAACTAAGTTTCATGAAAATCAGGCCAGTACTTTTTCCATAATCCTGTTGACAATCAAACCAACAAACCAAACTGAAAACATAATGAAGGGTTACTCACAATAAGTCATGAAATGATTGTCAGCTAAACCAAACGAACACCTACTATGTCTGTCACCTCAGCCTTTGGCAGTCCATTAAAGTTGTCAGCCCCTCATTAATCCCTGGAGTGGCCGCCTGTCACACCATGCTGTCGAGTGGTTGTTCTCCACCAGCACCTCCACCTCCTGGCTGGACTCTCATTAGTCGACATACTGGCTATTTGATATTTCTGTAGTCCTATCACATAAAATTGTGTATTATATATTCTAATTATATGCATGCTGAGCTCTAATGGTTGTCCTTGGGAGGGTCAGTGACTAATTTACAAGCTTTTCACAATAATGGCATTAATGATCAGAGTGTTCCTGAGTGAACATGAGCTGTACTTTTTGTTCCTTTTTAAGCAAATGGAATATCAATACGGGATTATAGAGACAAGCTGTTACCGATGCTCTTCACTGGATCGTACTCTACTTGTTAACCTAACTGTAATAGAAATGCTCTGTGTCCTCCTCATGGAAATACCTCTCCCTTTACTGTGAGATAGTGTGATCTCCAAAAGCTGCTAAGCCACAAAGGGTGTTCCGCAAAAGGGCATCTTGCTTTTATTACTCAACAATGATTACGAAGCACAGTTTTTATTCCCCTTGTTAATGTGACAGTCTGTGAGATGTTCACCACGTACTTATAAGATATTGGCAGTAAAACATACTGTAAAGAGGCACTCTATGCATTTTATGTTCAGTTTAGTCATCTTGAGAGTAGGGATGTCACGATACCAGAAATTTAGTAGCCGATACCAATACCAGTGAAATTCCATGATTCTCGATATCACGGTAAAAAACAATGTACTTCAACATGCAAATTTATTATTAATCCCTGATGAACTGCCTCAAGCTTCTCGCCAAAAACAAACTTTTACAAGAATACATTTGAACACATCATGATAACGTTATAATGTGCCTTTCGCCAAATACTCATATTTACTGAACTGTAGCTCAATGCAACCTCCTTACGTTAGCAGTTAGTTCTGTTATTAAGCCAAGCAGGACTGTGTCCATCGGCTGTCGATTTCAACACGGATTTGCTGTTCACAATGTAGCATTATCGGGGACATTTTCTATTGTGGCTCTGGAGTGAGTTTTACAAAGTTTAGAAAATAAACCCTGGTGATGTCATTATTGTTATTACCATTGAGGTGCATTAAGGCACAGTCAGACATGCACAAAATTAACATTCCCCTCCCGTTCTCTTCCATTCTATGCAAGCGAAAGGGGCGAAAAAACATTCCCTTCCGGTTGCGAAGAAGCTTTGCCCATATTAGGGAAATAAAGTCAGGATGTTGTGGCCTCTGCTGCTTCAATTTTTACTTTTTCTTTTTCAAATCTATCTCTTATTGGACCTATTGTGACTTAGGCCCTGTTCAGACCTGATATTAAGATGCATCCTCAGTGATCGGATCACAAGTGGACAGCTTTAAGTACGTCTGTTCACACCTGGCATTAGAATACGTCTCCACATGCGTCTTGAGTGGCCACTTGTGAGCCAATCTCACTTCCCCGCTCTATATGCAAATAAACACGCAGTAAACACATGGCTGATACAGCAGATGTTGTGACGTAATACTACATGAATGTCAGTAGTAATATCGTGAATTCGGGTGCATTTTGTTAACATTTTTATAACATCAAAATATAAGGTTATTAGACTGGCGGTCCCCGGGGACCTCCACGCCTCTGGCACCGCTGCCTTTGCCAAACAACAACGTAGTACAGAGCTTCAGAGAGCCGGGGGAGGAGAGAGAGCAAGCGGGCAAGCGGGCGGGCGGGTGTCAGCTCCGTGCAAAGCAGCGGAACAAAAACACCGACACATCTCTGACAGTATGATAATAAGGCACTTCCTGTTTCCAGTCTGATAGTCTGTACACATGTAGCCTCTAGATAAGGTATATTTTAATAAAATACAGATGTACCGAGAGAATACAGTAGAGCACAGAGGCCGTTTCCATGCTGCGAGGCAGACGAGCTCTCGCCTGTCTTTTCACCTGAGGGGCGCGCTGATCCCCCGGATCCCAGCGGGACATCAGTAGAGTAGGCGGTCCTCTGAATGTGGTCTGAAAGATTCAATCTCAATGCGTCCTCAAAGCGTCTTGAGTGCATTCACACCTGTACTTAGAGCTGTCCACTTGTGATCCGATCACTGAGGATGCATGTTAATACCAGGTCTGAACAGGACCTTATTGGAAGTGTAATGCTAAATCACTGGAGTCTTGAACCTCGTCTACATCATGTTACATGATTACATGTTTCAGATGCGTTTTTTAAGTCCGTTTTTTTAACCTCTTATGCAGATTGATTTAGGTACATGATTTTGTATTTGGCTGTGAGCTGTGTCAGAGTGCCCAGCAGTATTGAACAGCTCCAGCATGGACACCAACTTTTGAGATGCTGACATGCTGCTTTCGCTGCTCGGCCTTGTAAGCGAGGTGTTATGGGTGAAACTTGAGACATGACAGGAGAGCTGAATATTAAGTATTAGACACAGAAGCACTTCCAAAGCCTTGAAGTTGTTGGTTGCTATCAAAATAATAGAGTTGTTGTTTATTTCGGTTTAAATAAGGAGGTGTTCAGGTGTTTTTCCAGCCAGTACAGATACCTGTGGACAGGAAAAAAAACATTATCATGTTGTTAGCTTTTCAAAAAGACTTGATAAAAGAAACTTTTCTACAAGATAACACACTGAACAATGAAAAGCAGTGATACGGAGGATAACATGGTGGTGGGCCAGACGTTGGCCTTCTATTGTAGAATCCTTTTATGCTCCTTTTTTGGTATTAAATTGCTTAAATGGGCAATTTTTGAAGTGCTTCATATGGGACCTGAGCGATAACTCCACTTTAACGAGGGTAAATGTGTTCATTTTTAAATAAGCAAATACAACAGTTTCAGACAGAAGAGCCCATTAGTGTCTGACACTGGAATGTTTTTCGTGGAAACTGCAGGGTCCTCTTTCAACTTCTAAAACCTGACTGTTGCTCGAAGCGGCTCTGCATCACTGCCTCCTCTCATTTTACCTCCTCTGTTTTTTCCCTCTCGCTTTCTTTGGCCCCACACAGCTTATTTTTTTCTCTTTCTCTGACTCTTACTTCCACTCTCATTCACTACCTTAAACTTTAGTGGGTTTTTTTTCCACTTTACAATTTCTTCACTGAAGCACCTTCCTAAGAAAACACAGTGTTTGTACAACTTAGAATTGGGTTTGGTGGTGTTAGAGGTTATTGGTACCTTGGTACCTGTTTTGGCCACTTGATGGATTGGTTGAATATTGTTTCAAGTTCAAGTTTCAAGTCTTTGTTGGTCAAATGCGCAGCAATTGGCAATATTGTTGGCAATCAAGTTCTTGTTCTCAGGCTCCCTCCAGCAGCACTACTACAAAATGTATAAAAGACAAACTTGCAAGTAAAAATGAGAATTCAAGACATAAAACCTGAAACAGTGCAGAGGTCGAAGTACAGGAATAAAATACAGGGGCTTTGTCTGAAATCGCATACTATGCACTACATACCCAATATGTGTACTATGATTCAACTTTTGTGTCAATAAACAGTAGTATGTATATTTTTGGACGCACTGAGCAGGAATACATCGTCACTTCCTGAGAGCCTTCTTGCCGGTTGGAGACGTGTAACCATGGTAACCCGTGCCAACCTCATGTGACCAAAACGAGGATTTGTGAGAATCAAAATGTAAACTAATTTAAAATATATATTACACCTAGCAAAGTGAAATCTTATACATACAGTTAAATTGAAGCATTGTTGACATTACAGAGCTGTCCGTTGATGTCTGTTATGAATGTTGTCGTCACTACCACATTAGGAATGTCACGGCGAGGACATTTTCCCACCTGTTAATAAACTTTTGACAACACAGATGTTACCAATTACACCGGATGTTTTACAAGAAAAGACGGCACTCAATATATGTAGAGCGCTTACTTTGATCTTAATCATCTCTCTGGTCCAGCTTTTTCTGCGAGGCCGCAAGTTTCCACCTGTGACCGCTTCGTCCTCTGCACGCCGATTACCTCATTAACATTATGGTTCCCATATAGCATTGGGTTTAAATCTGAAGTATTGCCAAATAGGTGCTTTTGCTTTTTCGCTTTGACATCAAATCCTCCGCCATCTGTCAACTCTTTCTCGTCCCGTGTGTGTGAAATCTGACTCCTGCTACTCTGAGCTGATAATCCGTACAGAGCAAACACTTTCACTTTCAGTTTGTAGCATCCGGCTATGTATTGATTGAACGACGCTGGGAGTGATGGGCAAGTAATGTAATCGGTGTGTGCCCGACCACTGTGAAATTACCGCGGCCTATACTTCATTGCATGGATATTTATGCCGCCGTAGTGTCCAGCGTTAGCACACTATAATATTTCTCTGGAAATAGTATGTAATTCACAAACTATTGGTTTCATACTAAGGTTTCGGACGTACTAAAAAATCTCACATACTGTTTTAGCGTACTAAATAGCATGTTAGTGTGGAATTTCAGATGCAACCAATATATTTAGAATAATATAATATAAAATCTAATACTGTGGTACAATGACTAAACTGTAGATGTGAATTTAGATGTAAACTGCTGTGTGTGCAGCTATAAACGGGTAGTAGATATAGTATAAAGGTAAAGTGTACCAGAGTGGTGTGAGTAAAGTGTCAAGTGATGAGTTCAAGAGCTCAAGAGTTGAGCAGTCTTATGGCCTGTGGGATGCAGCTGTCTCTGAGCCTGATGGTGCGGTACCGTCTGCCAGACGGAAGCAGGAGTTTGTGGCTGCGGTGATTGGGTTCTTTGATGATCCTATTTGCCTTCTTCCTGCACCGCTGGGTCTAGAGGTTTTCACTTTTCATTCAGACAGTTCACTCATCTGTGAACATGTGTCTGAAATCACTTCCAGTTACCTGCACTCAAAAATTCCTACAGCAGAGCGCAAGAAAAATAGTTCCCGTAGCACGTAAACTACTTTCTGCTGATAAAGTGGTTCACCTTTTATAGAAAATGACCATTGTGTGACCATGCGTGTCTCACCTTAGAGATTCTGATGTTTCATAAGTGTCCCAAATTTCAGTTTTACCGCTTACTATGGAGTGAACTATTCAGTCTCTATTACTGTTTGTACAAGGGAGTAGTGAACCAGTAAATTTCCCAACTTCAGTTCTTCAGGTCGTGTGCCGCTGTGTGGAGGAGTGATAATAGAAAATGATACATAGGAGGGCAGCAAAGTGAAATTTGGGAAATGGCATTTTAGATAAATTAACTTTGGGGCGAAAGATATGAAAGTTCAAACCACTTTGTGTCTTGGTGTTTTAAGTTAAGTTTAAGTCTGAGGGCTCCATTAGATCCAAATACTGCAGATGATGAACACTAAATATTGATATTAGTTTTATAAGGAAATTAGTATAGTCGCTGCATTTTAAAGCAAAAGAGGTATAATATTTTTACCAGATTCTAATACAGTAAATTGTGTATGTTAGTTATCCGTAGCCACTAACTGTTCATTTGTATTTACATAATAGCTTATAGGATTTTGCAGTTTGTTAAGTGTATTAATTTAGCAGCATAGTTCTCTTCTCAAGTGAGAAAAACTCAAATATAACAGAAAATGTGCCAAGAAGCATCAATATACATGACATATCTCTGTCATCCCCTTATTTAATTTCCTCCTTCTAAATCCCAGAAGAAGCGAAAGTGCATGAGGTAAACATGAAGGACTAAGAATAAATAGATAAATATCATATTTTTAATTAGAGTGTATTTTCCTAAAAGTAGCAGGAATCAATACAAAGATGTCAGTGATTGGAAATATATTTATCAGGAAATGATTTATTATGTGTCACTGTAATTATCTACAATAGCTAAAGACACAAACGTGTCTGTGATGGTACGATGTTAACTTTAAGTAGTGCTGGAGCTGTGGCTCTATGCCACAGCAGTGGTTGTTCCACTGATAGTGAGACCTGTCTGATGTGATGTTCAGTTTTTCCTCTTTGCTCTACAGGACTTAAACCCACCTCCAGGCAAATGTCCCGAGCCTGTAGTGCTGTCTTCTTATCCCATTAATGCTCCCCAGGCCTCTGATGCCTTTTTGCATTTGACTGATGTGACAAAACAGAACACTCTGAGAAAAAGACATAGCTGACTGCTTCATCCAAAGCACTCTTTAGTTTATTCATTGCCTCCGTGTAGTCTTATCAGTTAGTAGATTTCAAAGCATTAGAGAGTATAAAAAGGAGTAGAATTGAAAAAAGTACAAAGGGAACTGCTGCCTCGTTGAAATGAATTCAGTGTAAATGGGAGATAGGGACAGCTGCCCTCCCAAGATACCTGGATATCCAGACAGACAAGCCCAAAGAGATTCAGTACCCCAGCAGGTAATCTGCTCCGAGTCTGACAGGTCAAATGGCCTGAATTGACGCCCCCCTTTAACAAGGCCTGTGAAGTGGCAGTGCCCTGTGTAAAATAGGATCTGTGGCCCATGAGGACATTCACCCTTTTACACCTAGACCTCCCACAAACTAGTGGAAAGGGCTCTGAGTTTCGAAGGCCAGACCATGATCAGTGAGAGGGAGGTGCACGTCAGGCTACGGCGTAGGGTACCCATTAGATTAGATTAGATTAGATTAGATTAGATTCAACTTTATTGTCATTGCACATAGTACAAGTGCAACGAAATGCAGTTTTGCATCTAACCAGAGAGAAAACTAGTAAAGTCCTGATAAGACAATATATACAAATGAGGATATATTGGTGTATGTACGTAGGCATATACATATATACAGATTGTAATTAAAGTGCAAGTAAACACAGAGAGATTATGTACATAGAACTATATGCATATGGGACTAAATGAATATATATAAGATGAATATAGGAGGGTAGATACAGTATGTATATACAGTGGAATTGTCATGTCATTGTCTAACATGTTGTGAAAAAAAGTCAAAATATAGTATGTCGAAAAATTTCATGACAAAAAGTCAAAATATAGTATGTCGAAAAATGTTGTGAAAAAAAGTCAAAATATAGTATGTCGTAAAATGTTGTGAAAAAAAGTCAAAATATAGTATGTCGAAAAATTTCATGTAAAAAAGTCAAAATATAGTATG